>CAEFZX010030724.1:0-61152 GCA_903066825.1 Alfaro cultratus | reverse complement strand
ATAGATAGATAGATAGATAGATAGATAGATAGATAGATAGATAGATAGATAGATAGATAGATAGATAGATACTTGGTGCAGTGTTCCCCTGTGCATTTCTGTATATGGAAATGCATTTATTTATAAAGGTTTTTGCTGTATTTACTTTTTTAGACACACTGTTATAATTTAAAAATCCTATAAAATACTGTAAAGTTTTTGGTTTAACATGACAAAATGTGAAACAATTAAAGTGGTCTGAATACTTTCTTAAAGCACTGTGTAGTGCTGATCATTGTTCACACTTATTCTTGCTCTTCAGGTGAGACAGGAGTGCGAGGCCTGACTGGAGACAAAGGCTACCAGGGAGAAAAAGGGGAGAGGGGCCAGCCAGGAGAGTGCGCAGTGGCCCCTAAATCGGCTTTCAGTGCTAAACTGTCTCAGAGCCACACTTTACCCTTAAATGTTGGGGATGCAGTCCTCTTTGACACAATACTCTTCAATGAACAGGGGGACTACAACACAGAGACTGGACGCTTCACCTGCAAAGTCCCTGGTGTCTACTACTTTGCGGTCCACGCCACTGTTTACCGCGCCAGCCTGCAGTTTGACCTGATGAAGAACGGACACGCTGTGGCATCCTACTTCCAGTTTTATGGCAACTGGCCCAAACCGGCGTCTCTGTCAGGCGGCTCCCTGCTTCACCTCATCCCCGGCGACCAGGTGTGGGTCCAAATGGCCCTTTCAGAGTACAATGGGTTTTACTGCAGCACCAAGACTGACAGCACCTTCACTGGCTTCCTGGTCTACTCAGACTGGAAAAACTCTGCAGTTTTTGCATGAGACGTGTGTAAAACACAAGCCACTCCCACAGTGGCAAACGAAAAACAACTTTGGTTTTACTTTTTCACTTTTTGCTTTTTGTGGATGAGAAGCTCTGCTTGAAGAGAAATGAATTGGCAGTGAGGCGTCGTGTCTTATAAGGCTGTATAAGCCGTATTTTACTTGAACTGTAAATAACGTACAAATTATGACATTTAATTTCACATATGTTCCCACACTGGCTTCTGGAAAGACCCTGGCCTTAAATTCAAATAGCTTTCATGCCATCACTGCACTGCATATATTGAAACATTAATAAATCTGTAAATCACATAATAGTCTCTCGACTGTCATAATTTTGCCCAGATTTTAGCAGCAAATGTTACAGAGGAGGTCAAATTATTTCCTGAGCCAATTTAATGCAACATGTGAGTACAGCAGGTCGTTTCTTTTTAGGATTTCTACATATTCCTTGAGTTGCCATTATTGTCTTTTTCTGACATCTTTTATCACATGTGTTCAGATGACATCCAAATGTTGTTGTTTTTTCTAACTGAACCAGCTGGACAGACTTTCTACCCTTATCCAATGTTTGCTTTGGACCAGTGACCAGCTCTCCATCAATTTTCTGGTTTTAAACACCAATAAGACGGAGACTTTGATAATAGCTGCTATATTCAATACTTCATATTGAATTTTCAAAGAGTGGTCGTGGGGTAATGGAGAGTATGTGGAGGGAAAATCTTGCAACAAAGTCAGTCTTGCAACAAAACTGTCTAATTGTCTAAAATCAACTAGACTTTTTTTTTCACAGCAATCAAATCCAATATGAAAAAGAAATAGGAGTAGCATTAGATTCCTCATTATTCTTTGACTCACACATTAGATCTGATCTTCGTTCCTGTTTCTCTCATTGCAGAAACATTTCTAGAACACCAGACATGGCGTCCTGAGCAGATCTACAGGACAGTATCCCTATTGCATTGTGCCGTTGTGTTTAGACTTCTGTGCTGCCAGTCTGGATAGATCATCAGTTTCACATCTGCAAGCTATTCAGAACGACGTAGTCAGACTTCTTACTAAATCTCATAAACACACTCGTGTCATCCCAGTCTTTCCACACTGTTTCCCAGTGGATTTTAACATGCGGTTCTTGTTCTCACCTACAAGAATCAAATTGACCAGGCTCCTGATCATTTGTGTCAGCTTTAAACCCAACACACTGCTGCTTGTACTTTTCTACCCCAACTCCAGAACCCCCCGGTTGCTCCTCGTACTAGAAACCAGGAGGGTCCAGGGTCTTTCAGTCTGGGGCTGAAGAGTTTGACCCACTAGCTTTGCTTTGCAGAGTTTTGTAAAAGCCGGCTGAAAATGGTTTTGTTTTGAGCTTTTATTGAGTTTTTCTTAAATTCTTGAGTTCAGGGCTCGCTAAAAGTCAATCCAGTTCTTCTACAACAAACTCACTCATCTGTGGTTTTATGGACCTTCATTTTTGCTCTGGTGCAGAGTCATGTTGGGAAAAGGAAGAAACCGACATCAAGCAGTTTCTCCAGAGTTTGAAGCATGAAAATGTAAAACTGGCCTACAGCAGAGAGAAAATGATCCGATGTATTGCACTGATGGCACACTGGATTTCACTGAGCTCTCAAAATCGACCCATTTCTTTAAAAGCGTTTGTAGAAACTTCAGGTGTAGTTAATGGATTTAAACATTTTGAAAGTGTTCACAATACTCCTGGTAATATGTAGCTCTACATACTGCATATGTAGAAGTAAAATGGTGGATTGTGACTTAATCAACATTAGGAAATCAATGTTTCTGTTTCCTTTCTAAATTCAGAGACAATTCGCCGGTGATACATTAGTTCATCTCATCTTCAGCCAGTCTAATTTCACCCGATAACAAATCCAAAACTGAAACAATACTTAAATTGCACAAATTTAAAGATGAATGCTGTTTGTGTAATTTTAACATTGCAATTTACTTGGTTTAATAAATATAAGATCCTAATTTTAGATAAATTCAGTTGGTAAAAATGTACTATTTGCCCATGTTGTGAAGTAAAAAAAGTCATTCAGTAAAATTATACTTAATAAAAAAAATTATAAATACTTTGGGAGCAAAGAATGTCCATGAAAGCATTTTGTTGCATCACTTTATTCCTGGTCAATTTTATATTATTTTTCATTTCACCAACAAGGTCTAATATTTCTTTCTGATTTTTATTAATAAGGACAGACGACTAACAAAGCAAAGAGAAAAACAGGCTGGAAAAATATTCGTTTTCTTCTGGATTTACTGAGTTTTCCACTGTTTTTAATGATTCCACCATTTCACTGAGACTTCTTGGACTCATGAGTTGCATTTCAAAACTGTCATCTGGTTCGTGTAAATCTTTTTTTTATTTTTTCATACCTGCAGCAGTTAACTTTCTCATTGATAAATAATTCTTAATGTAGAAACTCAAACTCATGCTGGGTGACATAACTCAAATGTTATCCTGCTTTTTCTCCCACCCATAATTAGGACAGAAATATGCGCTTATAATCATTCCCTCCTGAACCAAAGGAAGTTAATCAATCTTTCTTTGGCATCAGTAGTTTTTTCCATTGGTCACAGCCTTCAAATTGCTCTGGAAATGCCACATCGTTCCCTGAATCACAGGGGTGTCTGGCTGAATGTAAGTTAAGACTTTGACTCAGGGATTAAGGGGATAAATGATGAAAAAACAGGGTGTTGAAAATAACAGGAAACAGGCTCACAGATACTGGGATCAGGTGAATAACTCTGCACTAAATTTCAAATGGCATACCATAGCTACATGGTATTAAATTATGTTAAACTGTGCACTTATGGCAAATACAGGTTTCCTCTTATAAACATCTTTATCAGCTTCAACCTTTAAATGCTTCACAGCTGTTTTGTTTTATTTGAAAACTTAATTTCATTATGATGATGGAAAATCCTGAGTTTTATATCAGTTGTTTTGTCTCAGACAAAGCAGCAGGCTAATTCTTTTACCAATTAAATATTGAGGATGTCATTTTAGGACAGCATCAAATAAATACCCTTTTAAAGCTTAAAAGCAGTTCACAATTGCAGCTTTGGACACAGCCATCTTACCAACAGATACACAGAGATATATGGTAATTTCAGTCCAGTCACTTACGGCATAAAGGCCGAACCAAAGTCGATAATAAGCAATTTAATTTGATCTTTGTTACGAAACAACTGAGATGTTTTCTATCTAAGGCAGGGGTGTCAAACTCATTTTCGTTTTGGGACAAATCAAGATCCTGGATGTTCTTAAAGGGCCAGTCGTGCCAGAATGTGTTGGTAAAACTCATTAACAAACTGTTAAAAATATTAACTGTCTTTGCAGTTTAAGTAGCTCCTAAAATTAAACATCTTTTCACATTGTTCAGTCCCTCCAGGATTTTGTGATTTATTTATTTATTTTTTTTTTTTGAGGGAGGTGAGGGGGGGGGCAATAAAATCACAAATTTTGTGGAGCTAATTTGGAAATGTTCTCAAGGAATTTTGCAGTATTTACGTTTATGTGTGACGTTAATTGTGACTTTGTTGATAGTTACATCGATAACTTGACATTGAAAAATGCTGAGGTCAGCCGTGTTGTACAAGTGCAAAGTACTGCCACCTACAGGTGGGAGTTAGTGGTCAGTTAAACCCAATGTTTTTGACCACTTGATCTGTTGATTTTGACCTGAATTTCCACAATCACAGGAAACTGGGAGGATTGGTTGATATAATTTGGCACCTGGAGTCTTGAGGACCACACAAGAAGCTATGGCGGGCCAGATTCGGATCCCAGGCCTTGAGTTTGACACATGTGGTCAAAGGAAACCCAGAAACTCGCAGCGAATCATTAAGTTTGTAGTAATTCCACATACTGAGCATAAAGAAATGAATCTATCCTGCTGGGTGTCTATCCTGGGGTTTTAGAAAACAAAGTGGACACATTACACAGGTCCAGGAGTACTTTCTATGTTTAATGGTAAATTACCTGATGAACTTATGTCACACTTAACACTACATTCAGTCATTCACACACTGATGGTGGTAAAATTAGACCAATGAAAAACATTTTAAATGCAACAATCTAATAAAAGGTATCTTCAATGTCTTCTTAAAAGATACTTTTAATCTGACTAACGAGCCTCATTCTAATATCACAAAAATGAGGCTCATCTTGTATTTTTGTTCCAGCTTTCTTCAGCAGGGGGCAGTGTTGTGCCACTGCTCATCAACTAGACCACAGGATGGAAAAAGAGCCAGTCATCATGACTTCTGTCTGGCAGCAACGCGGATATTTCTGCTTTTACTGATTAGATCTCCTCAGTTGTGTTTAAAATTAAGTCCCTCAGATGGTAGGTGAAGACTTCGTTTGTTAAATGCAGATTAATGTGGTTATTTTAAGTACTGCCTATGAATTTAACATCCAAGAAGAGTTTTATCAAGAAGAGGCATGATGGGGTTTCTTATTATAATAATAATATTTGCAATCAGTTCTAGAAAAACATTTTTGAATAGATTATTGATAAGCAATATGGTTAAATGTCAAATAGCTGCAATTGTGTACATTATTGACTAAATTAGGTTTTTAATAGTATATTTGTCTTGTATCTTTAACATTGAAAGAGAGTAAAATGACCTCCTTGACCCTCTCTACTTATTATAAATGTATGAAAGCCCAAACAACACAGAGACTCTGGAGCTTTAAAATGTCTGCACATCAGCAGCAGATGTGAATAAGTTGCTTCAGCTGCAGGTTGATTTCCGCCATCAGTAACGGCTCGTAGTTTATAAATCAGGATGTTTACTGTCACGCTCCCCACATGTGACTGAATACTTAAACCTCATTTAACCTCAAGAATATTTTACCCAGAAGCACCGAAAGAGTTTGGAAAGAAGAACTGAAACATCCTTCAGTGTTATATACTGAAATGTTGTTCAGCACCACCAGCTTTAAACTTGGGACTGAACACTGGTGTTCCAGGAGTTTTGATCCTCGCTGGTTGCTTCTTGAACACATGTCTCAATAAAAAAACACGGCACATATATTAGTAGTTTTGGAATGTGGAAACAGGATGACATAAAGCTTCTTGAAAGGCATTGAGATTGACCATATTGTAATCTGTAATATGTTTAAAAACTGTGATTTTTATCTGGAAACAAATCAATTTAAATAATATCTGCCAAGTCTGAAAAGAGAAAAGAGTTTTGGGTTTTTTTGCCAGAAAGTTATTGATGTCAGCAAAAAATGTTTCCTGTCAATGCAGCTTAGTAGGGAATATTTAACTAAATATTAATGCACATTGGGGACAATAATGTGTTTGACTGAGGCTGCATGTATAATTTTTACTACGTGGTGATTAATGAAAATTCACAACGAAGTGAAACTTACATTTTAAAAACAGCTACTTGTTTATAAAATGTATTGAATTAATGGCCACTATGGCCATAATGAATGAGGGAATATATCATTTTACATAATTCACAGGAATATTTTCTCCAAATTCAGATATATTCCTGATTGGATGGGATATTATAGATGAACTGGAAGTCAGCATAAACTCTTGAGTTAAACTGGTTTTGATGAAGTTAACTCAGGATGCAAATCAAGTCAAGTTCTTTCATATAATATGTTTCAGCAACAAGGATGTTCAAAATGTTTTGTACCATAAAAATACAGAAACAAATAATGTAACAAGCAATGAAAATTACATTTTGTCAAATGCCATCCAAATACACACCAAATAAGTCGATCAAAGTTCCAGCTGCTGCTAATCAAAGGCAACTCTAAGCAGCCTTGATTTAATCAAGCTCAGTTCTTCAGCATCTTTACAGTTTTCTGGAAGTTTGTTTCAGATTAATGGAAAGTATGTAAGTGATAAACATTAAGAAGAAAAAAAAAACCCACACACATCCTGATGAATGCGATAAAGATTTCCCACACAGTTCCCAGCCAGAAACCCTGAGGTCAAAGGGCAAAGGTTGAATCCCTGAAGCATAAAGCTCTTTAGTTGTTTGCTGCTTCCTGCTGTTCTAACACTAAACTTCCTCTCTCCTGTTAACGCTGCTGAGGCCGGACTAAAGCCAGTCTGCTGCTTTTGATCGCTAACGAAGTGTCTGCTGAGAGAGAGAGAGAGAGAGAGAGAGAGAGAGAGAAAAAAAAGAGAGAGAGAGACAGAGAGAAAGACAGACAGAGAGAGAGAGAAAGAGACAGAGAGAGAGAGACAGAGAGAAAGAGACAGAGAGAGAGAGAGACAGAGAGAGAGAGACAGAGAGAAAGAGACAGAGAGAGAGACAGACAGAGAGAGAGAGACAGAGAGAAAGAGACTACTAAAAGGACTGATAAATTATTGGACAGCAGTGAAAAGAATCACACCACTAGGATTTACATACAAACATCCCAATCTGCTAAATCTTCTCCGTCAGTAATTGGATTCTTCAGCAGTCTCAGTCGTCTTTTGTGGTGTTAAGGACGCGTGTGAAGGGAACCAGAATGCATAAAACCACAAAGCTTTGATGAATTGTCATATCTATAAAAAATGACCACCAGTGCCTCCCCTCCTCCTCCGACTGTCTTCCTGCGGTTCCATATTCACATTCTTGCACGGAGGATTCCCATTATCTCTGCAGACGGGAGACATGAAAGCGGAGCTATCTATGGACTCAAGTGTTTCTCTGTCCTCAGTATCAGAAGTGTTCACACGTAAAAGGATTCTGTGATCTCGTTTGTCTGCAGAAATACTTCTCACTGCATCCAAGCTGTAAAAATCTTCAAAAAAAAAAAAAAGAAAAAAAGTGTGGTCCTTGAATCAAGAAGTTTAAGAAACGGTGAGGTCACAGAGAGCATCAATGCTATATAATGCTGTTTCTTTTGACCGAGAATTATCGTGATTCTGACTAAATGCTGGAAGGTTTTACCAGAAAGTTCTGCTTCTTATTCTGCAACTTTAAGAGCAGTGTGAGAAGCTTTAGACCTAACGGGACAAAACATACCTTTTTAGGGCTTTTTAATGAACAGAAAGGCCTTTTTTTAATGAAGCATTGGATCAAATAAACACTATTTCTTTTTGACAAAGTGGAAAATATTAATTATTCTTTAATTTACTGAACTATTGACCTGCAGCATCTTTTTTGCACATTCAGTTGTGGTCTGAGTCTTTCAGCTGCTGTAACTGCATTACTAATTAACTGGTAAGTTTCTGCACAGTTAGTATTAATGACCCAAAATCAGCCACTGAGTAGATTGAAATGCTGCTCGGGTGTTGGCCACATTAAAGCTTATCTCTTATTACGCTCACATTAGCCTCTTAGCCCCAGCATGAGAGGGAATAAACAAACCACTGAGGTGTTCTGGGTATCTGATCAGGAAGCCTCCCTTTGGACGGGTTCAGGGTAGAGGAGATCCTGCAGAATGTGATAAACACAATGTAGCTCGTAATTGTGAAAAAGGGGGAACTATACATTCTTTTAAATAGTTTTGAACAGCTAAATATCTGAAAAGTGTGGATTCAGCCCCTCTACTCTGATAACCTTGCATCCTTTTCCTTTGCTACTTCACATGTATAGTCTAAGAATAGACATCAAGGTTAGTCTTAGTGCTAAACACTAAGTCGCTCTTAAAACTATTTGTTGTTGTATCAACCTTCCGGACCTCTCAGGTCTTCTGGTTCTGGTCTGCTCTGCATCCCCAGAACCAAACATGGGGAAGCCGCATTCACCTTCTATGCGCCACAAATCTGGAACAAACTTTGGGAAAACTGTAAAACAGCTGAAACACTGAGTTCCTTTACATCCAGACTAGAAACCCAGCTGTTTACAGGTGCTTTCGTACCATAATCAATGAAACACTAACCAACATATTGATGTGTAATGACTGCACTTAGAAAAAATTTAACGTTTCAACAAATGTGCTATACAAATAAACTTGATTGGTTAATTTGCTTATGATCTACAGCTGGAAAGGACTGATAGTTTAAAAGCAGCAAAAGGTTAATCATTTGTTGAAATCCTTTACATTTCGGTCTCAGTATAGAGCTGTAAGCATTTCTGTTGGACTCATAAAAAAAGATCAAATACAGTTCAATCACTGATTCTTGTTTTATTATGAAGTTGCCAATTACACGGCAGCCATCATGTTATAAAAAATCCCACATTACATTCACATTTTCCAATCACATCATCTCACACGGCTCATACAGCTAAATACTTTGGGTGAAGCAACAGATAACAGTCGAGTGAGCTGTTTTCAGTTCACTTTAGCAAGGAATGCCGTTGGTGTTTAGGAAATACCTGAGGAGCAGCTTAGGATGACAACATTTTCATTGACTACAAACTTTCAGACCTTTCAAAAAGAAGAAGGGAGAAATCAGGCTGATGCGTTAGGCAGCTATTACTGTGAAGTCAAATTTTCTCTTTGCAAAGCAAGACTAAGAGGAAAAAAAGCTTTGAAAAAAGCAAACTGGCCATGTTTCAGGCCTGATCCCACCACACCCACAATCCATAACACTGCACCATGTGGAGTCAAAAATAACCTCCTGTAAACTTTAAACAGATCAATATGAACATTTCAGGATTATTCACCATTTTAGAGCACCAAAAGCAAGTTAAACAGTTAAGCCTTATTGGTTTACGGTCCTTTTTTTTTTTTAACATCACAAATCTGCTTTATCACATTATTAGGAGAAAGCAGAAACCACTTATGGATTATTTGGTGACTGCAATAATACACCTCAAAAGGAAGACTGGGGAAAAGCCCAACAACAGATAGAACAACAGGGAATAAAGTCTGAGGATAAACAGACGGTAGAAAAATGCAACACAAATAAAAATGTCGAAGGCTGCAGTTGCAGGCCGAACGCAGTAAAGCACAGTGTTCCTCTAGTTTCTCACAGCTTGGCACGTCGATGGCCTGACATTTTAAGACATAAACAGTTATAAACAGTTTTTAACTTCAACTGAATGCAATCCTTACCAACACCTGAGACACAGCGATGCAAGAGTGAAAGATTTGACTAAAAAGAGGTCTTGGTAACAAAACAAAAGAGGAAAACAAATATCCAGTGATTGATTGCATGAAATTTACATAGATATAATAGCCAGTCAGCATATATCCCCTATTTCCCACAATGCCAAGCTGTTTTAAAGCACATACAAAAACTCTAGGCAGCTTAATTTTATTTTGCTTGGTGTAATTTAGTGAGCAAGCTTCTTTCAATCAGCAGATGGAGCTGCATCTCAAACCTTTTACAGACCATTGATTGCTTGTGCATGTAGTAGATCATATGTAAAATATCGTATTTATAGCACTTTAGTTGAAGTAAAATGAACAAAGTTCATCAGATTGAAAGCACTTATCCCACAGTAGGGTAAAAAACAAAAAAAAAAAAAAGCCTCTCCTTGATGGTGAAGCAAAACAGTTGTGGTTTTGGAAGAAGAGCCTGAAAGAACTATTGAATTAGTGTGAGAACTCCATAAACAATCCTATGTAAAGGGAAGTTTATATAAAGACAACATGTATAGCTTTTGTAGTATATAGTTTATGAAATATTTTGGGGAAAATTTGAACACCTTTCACAGACCTCAACTGAAGCAAAACTTACAATGAACATGTGTTTTATTAAGTTTTGTTCAAAAAAATTTGCGAGGCATCTTTAAAAATAAAGCTTATTTATAACTTTGCTGACTAAAGAAAACCACAAAACCTGCAAAAGTGGTGCTATTGTTGGGCTTCAAGAAAAAAGAAAAATTGAAACTGCTCTGTATGGTCGTGAATACTTTAAGGCGGTTGGGACTCATTGCTGCATGGATTCCCTTTCCTCCCCCTCAGAGATAAACGTCCATGGTGTTGAGGATCATCTGACGGCACAGAGGACAGTTCTGCTGGTAAATGGGCTGCCTCAGAAGGATGTTGGTGCAGTCCCTACACAAGCAGAGGTGTCTGCACGGCAGCAGCACCACTGTCTTGGTGCAATCCTGACAAATAACACACTTTTTTCTCTCCTCCTGCTCTTTTAACAGAGTAAGCAGACTTTCGGCAGGCAGAAGTTTGCCATCTTTGCCTAAAGATGAAGATGGCGGTGTCCTTAGTGATTCATCGGAACTCGATGAAGGCAAATCCTGCAGTTCCTGGTGGGCTCCGTCTCCCGCTCTTCCATCTGGTGGGTCCCGCTGCTCATCCCCGGTGTCGCCGTCTCCTCTCCCTCTGTTGGCATTGTCGATTTGGAGCAATGTCCGCAGCACCAGGCGCAGAACAGACAGCTGCTGCCAAAACATCCTCTCCCGCAGGTAGAGATGTCGAAACCTCCTCTGCAGGTGCTGCATGTTGCTGTGTAGAGAACGTGGAGTCCTCCACAGGAACGTGAAGCGCAGCCACAGAGTCCCATAAAGTCTCCGCAGAGCACGGAAGGAGTTCACGTACACCAAAAAATGCACAGCTGCTTGTCGGCTCAGTCTGGGGTTCAGGTAGGCGGTGGTCATCAGAGCAATGGTGATGGTAAGAAGGAGGCCATAGATATTCAGGATGAAGACGGAGATGAACATGTGGACAAGGGAGGCAATAAAATCCAGGAGCAGTTTACAGGGAGACCACAGAAATGCCGACGTCCCGGCCAGGCTGCTGTACAGGAAGGTGAAGAAGGTCAGGGTGAGCTCCAGCGCCTTCTGCAGTGGACTGGACACCGTCTGCCACACACCAACAGCTGCCAGGTAGATGTTCTGGGTGGCGATGAGGGCAAAGTTCACCACCGTGTTTGTGAAGTAAACCACCAGGCTGACAGCGATGCCACAGCCCTCCAAGACTGACACCAAACCCCTGCACAGGTGCTCCTTCCCCCGCAGCAGGACGTGCATGGACAGGTAGCCCACCATCTTCAGACTCTCCAGGAGCCCCTCCAGGGCCAAGAGTGCGCTGCCCAACAGGGTGACTGCCCCGTGGGCCAGGCTTGATGTCGTTTCTGCCATGTGCATGGCGGCCAACAGGAGGAGGTTCCCCGTCTGCAGAAGAAGGTTAATGATCAGGGTGGGCAGGTTGGTGATGAAGGCGAAGATCGCCAGGATAGTCTTCACCACGGTGTGCACGATCAAAAAGTTCAGGTCCAACAGAACCCCGGCAACATCCAGGCATCTCCCCACAGTGGATATCACAAAGTTCACCAGCCCCATGGTGAATTTAACCGGTTACCTCTCCGTGTTCAGAGGTGGTCTCCATGCGCATTCTGGCTGAATCTCAGTAACATCAACGTTACATCTTGTACGGTCCTTTACTTCTGTGTTAGCGTCGTTCGCCCCGGTACTACAGTACACCATTTCACTTCATGAAACAAAAATCAGTCTTTTTTTGCGTGTTATCAAAGTCTTCTGCTGGCTGAAAGGACGCGATATCATTACAAACACACGCGTTTACAGAAGCGGATGTTTGGTTTCAAACCGTTGACACTTCCGTTTGTTTTCCTGGTTTCGGTTTAGCTTTGCGGTCCTAATGCGATCCAGAAAGGCTTTCTCGGTTGAACGGTAAGGTTCCAGAATATGTAGAACCTGGAAATAGGTCGAATAAAGCCAGATAAAATTAGAAAATAAACCCCACAGCAATATTTAAGGTGTTTATCGTCGTTATCAACGCCGCCATACTTGTTTTGGTCACGTCAGCTGACCTCGCTTCTGGGCATGGGAATTTCGACTCTCTTCCGGGATCTACACCATTTGGCTCAGCTCAGTAAAAAGAATCGATTCGTCCTTATTTGACTGCGTTTGAAACTGGGTTTAATTGACAACAACAAAGAATAATAAGAAAAAAACAATCCCTTAACCTTTCATTCAGATTATTCTGATGAATTGTTTTCACTTTAGCAGTTGTAATGATGAGACAAAACCATCAGCGACTGGATGGTAGAACTAACATGAAACAGAAGTTAAGAGAAACGCAATAGTATTAGGGCCATTTTAAACTGTTGGTGTTATTGCATTTTGTCAGCACAAGAGGGAGTAAAATGCTGCCTGTCACTGCTTCCACACCTATTTAATCCAGGTGTAATGGTATTCAGGTACAGACAGAGAACAGTTGCTCTACTGTTTGCAATTGACAAAGCATCTTTTTATATAAAAAATTTACATCTATCTGTTAGTCAAAGCCATTTAAAGTTGATTAGAAAAACTAAATTCTTCACAATCTGCATCAGAATGGAAAGACCCTGAAGGACGATTTCAAAATCTTGTCAGAAATACAATATATTTCACTGTTAATAGAATAATTATTAGTAGTATATATTATGTTTTAATAAAAATATATTGTGATAATATTATAGGTGAGTAGGCCTTGCATGCAGACATGCAGATGTCTAAGATTCAGATTGAAATAAAATACAGTAGGCTTTCAATGACATAGGAAAAATGGAACAATTTGTGAATTCAAATTGTTACAAACTAGGTTTACATTGACAAAGTTTACATTTTGTCATTGTAAACGTTACATTATGTAAAGGGAATTGTGTAAAGTTTACATAAAGCAAGAGATACACTTTACGTTTTGTAAAGCAAACCTTTACATAAAACGCTTTAGAAAAACCATTGTGGAAAACAATAACCATGAACAATGCAACTTTATTATATATTTAATTATAAAACTGCCATTAATGTCCCATTAATGTCCCATTACCTACTTAGGTAAATGACAACTAATTTCATCTAACAACATAATTCTACCTTTGACATTTTTATTAATCAAACTTACTAAAGAACTGTAGAGGAATAAACTTGTGGAGCTTTGTGAGAATAAGCTAATTCATTACATCAGCAACTCTTGCGACAATGCAACAGAAAAAGCTTTACAAACCAGAACAATTTGAACTGTACTTCCTTCCTTGTCCAAGCCTCAGCATTGAGCTTCTTTCTTACAGCGGGAAACCGATACCATCATGGGAAATTCCGTTCTGGACCGTTGCATAGATGACAAACAGCAATTGTTTTAAATTCCTAATAGTGCCAATGGGGATGCATAGGAGGAGTGCATGAAGCTATAAAAAGTGTGGATGCATTTTTTTTGTCTCTCGCTAAGAGCTTTAAGACCTGCTCCTTTTATGGTGTCTGTCGTTATGGTCAGCCGGCAGGACAGCAGTCAGTTTCCTCTGTTTGTTTTCTGCCCAACCAAACCCTTCCTCTCTAAAACGATGAGGAGTTCAAAGGTATGTTGTCTTAAACTGAATTTGTGGTGTTAAACTTTCAGTTCTGGATGATGCCTAACTGTAGTGACGATTGTTTGACAAACCAAACATCCAATAAAAGTTCCATCAGCCACTATGAGACACTGGGGTCAAGATTCTTTGACGCAGGCAAAAGAAGGTTCAATGTCCAAACTTGTTGATTGTTCTGTGTGGTTTATTTTCCTATTCAGCAAACAGTTACAAAGTTCAAACTTTCCATTGTTCTCCTACTTCTCTTGCACTGGTAAAAACCATAGGCCCCAAACCCAAATGCCTGCTGGTCCTTTACCAGGCCCCTACATTTATAAAGAGTGGACTAACCCACCTTACTTCCTGTTTGGCTCAAAAGAATAAATAAAAAAAATAATAAAACAAAAACTAAATAGAATCAACAATTATTTATCTGCAAATAAACTCTGTAAATAATACAAAAAATAGAAATTTAAGAATAAACTAACAAAATTCAAATAAATAAAGAAATAAAGAATAAATAGCTCCAACACTAACATTAAAAGACAGTTTGATCAATTGAAGAAAAAAAAGCACAATTTTTCTTGTTTTGAAACCGCACCTTGACTATTTAAAGGCTTACATTTTGTGTTGAAGACTTTAAAAAAAACATTGCGTGAAAACCAGCCAAGGATGAAGAGGAGACAGTTGGACAAAGCCAAGGATATTTGGATGAGTAATTTACTGCATTTGGACTTCAATATCCTCTGAGACGCTTCCACTCACTGAGGAGAGCATCCTCCTCTTTGTCTGCTTCTCAGCTTCCTGCAAGTGACTCAAAGCTGCACTGTATCAGTTATAGTGATACAGTGCAGTCCAGTCCAGCTGGCAGTAAGTCAAGTAACGTTTATTTGTGCAGCCCGTCTCAACAACAACAGTTCACAGTGCTTTACATGTTAAAAAATGTAACCAATTATGTTGACGACAGCAAACAAGCAACAGACATTACATTAGACTTGGTCCAGAAGACCTGAGTGGTCTGGGAGGTTGATCCAATAAAAACAAGTCTTCAGTGTATTTCGGAGTTTATCCGGTCAGTAATTTATAAACCTACAGAAGTATTTCAAAGTCTATTCTCTGAGATACAGGTAGCCGGAGGAAGGACTTTAGAACTGGTGTTATGTGCTACATCATCATAGTTTTAGTGAGAATGTGAGCAGCAGCATCCTGTGAAAAGACTAATGCAATAATCCACTTGACTAAAGATAACATCAAATATATGGACATATAAGCATTGATGTTTTTCACATTTGGTCATGTTACAACTACAAACTTCAGTATATTTCATTAGAATATTAAGTAATATATATCTTCACATACTAATGCATAATGGTGAAGTGAAAAAAACATAATACATGTACAGGTGTGTGTTTGTGTTTGTGTCACCCCCAATAAAAATAATAATCATGCATGGTTTTAAAGTGTATTTACAATCTGAAAAGTGTTGTGTGTGTTTGAATCCTGAAAGAGCAAAATGTAGAAATGCTCTTTGGAAGATCGCACAAGTCTCAAGTTTTTTTTGCTGAATTTAAGTGTTTTTCGTGCATTTAATTCCATCCACTTCCTCATCAACACTGCAACACTTCTCTGTCCCTGTTAAGGAAAAGTATTACCACATCATGATGCTTCCACCACTTTGTTTCACCCTTGGGAAATTATGCTCAGGGAGATGTGTATATAAAATCCAAATACAATACAATGAACATAGGGATGTAACATAAACCTTTATAATGTAGTAGTATCAATATTTTTGTAATGCACTGCATATTTCTGCAGCCTGTGGTCAAACCAATATATACATTTAATCAGAATAAGCTTCTTTACTGGTTACATAGTTTTATGAAGCAGTTCTTTCACAGGCTGCTTTCTCTATAGTTTGAAAAATCCCGAATTAGGCTGGTCTTCTGTTCCCAGATGCTGCAGCTTATTTTGGGATGTGATGATGTTTTTGGCTGCTGATCAGTACACCAGTTTCACATAAACTTACATCTAAAAAATGTTCAGAGTCAGCGCGAGCAGGTTTTGGCTGACACTGGGGAAAAAAAACACAAACTCCACTCAGTGGAAATGAGTGGAGTGCAGACTGGTCCAGACCCAGATTGCGACCCTGAATTCCTCTCAAATTTCTCCATCTCTACTGCCCACTCAGAAGCAGTGACTGAAAGAAGACAGAGAGTAAAAGGTGAAGTTAAGGAAGCAGTGATGGCTTCCTTAACTTCAGAGCGATACCGAGGGGAAGACTAAGAATGTCGGGGGTCCCGCAGTGTGACATTCCTGCCTTCTCGGCGCTTTGTTTGTGCATCTGCAGGATGTGCAACAGTTTGCAGGCAGCAGCATCAGTTTCCTGCTCCATGACTCATAGCGCAGCATCTGTAAAGCAGCAGCAAATTATTTTATTAAAAACATTTGTTTGAAGTGTCCTGTTGTCGCTCACAAACCTCTTGTGTCTTTATAAGTTTCTTATTCTTGAGACAAAAGTCAACATGGCTTCTTATTAGAACCAATGACAATGTTGTTTATTTTCAATGTAAACAGTTTTCAGTTTTTTTGAACTGAAACATGATTATTAGGTACATTTCAGATTCTCTAGAAGTTATAAAAAATAATTAAGCTTTTATTGTGTTATTTGCAATGTTGTATTTCTGTCATATTCATAAAGCTGCAGTATGTAACTTTTATGAAAAAATTAGCTAATGTGTGAAAGGATTGGTGTCCTTCACCTCCTTCCTGAGGTATTACTGGTCAAGAGTGGTCAATACACCACTCTTGACCAAAAACAACCAAACACAGCCAGAAGGAAGGTCTTAGCGCTGTCAATCATCCCCGTGTATTCCCAGTTCAGTGTGCTAATGGTGGAGAAACAACTTACTGTTATTGGAAAACTGTTTATCAGCTGTCATCGGTGGCCATGGTAACCAGTCTGGGAGAAGACAGAGGAGCTTTATTTTTTCAGAGATGATCCGTCTCATACCGTACTGTCACAATACAGTGACAGTTTTAACACATCTGTAAAAAAGAAAACTGTTTTCAAAAAGTTACATACTGCAGCTTTAATGTAGACAAAGGTGTTCCACAGGGATCGTTTCTGGAGTTACCCTTATTTCATTTATTTACATCTGAACTATTAGAAGAAACCAAATGGAAAGTGTTTGATTAGTCTTGAATCTCCAACATGCGGATCACGTCACATTTATCTTGTGTTTTTCCAAGCTAAAGTATTTAATCTTGTATGTTGTCATTTTATGTTCTGTTTAATACCAAACTATACTCAGAATGACACATGGGAGAAACATATCAGTGGGGTAATTTATTGTGATTAATGCCATTACAACATGTAATCACCATGGAGAGGCAATGCAAAATTCTCTGCCACTGTGGTTATCACAGTGTCTCTTTGTCCCACTCCCCACTGCTGTGACGGAGTTTAGCAGAAATTCAGATTTCTCTCCCACTCCTCCCTCAATCAACTGGTGCCCTCTCAAAGCCCCCACGTCTACTGGAGCGACTGGTACAATAGCCGTCTCTCATCCTCGGCAGGCAGAGGACCCCCAAAACAAGTTGCTCTTGGGTCTGGGTTGAGTGGCTTGGAAAGAATGACTTCTTTTCCTTCCTTTAGTCTTTCCTTAGCCTATGAGCACAGCACTGTGAACTCCGGTGAGATAAACAAGAAGATTTATTGTCATTCTCCGAGGAGTGGTCTGGACACTGAAATCAGGAGTTGAAGTTTCAGAAGGACAAGGGTCAGGAGCAGAGACAAGTGTTAATTTACACATTTTATTTTTGACATCAGCCCTGAAACAGTACTAACAAACCACCATTTCAAACAATAATCTAGATTTAGTTTTTGATATTTCAATGAATTCTTTTCAAGTTTTCAGTCTGGCTACAAAAAAGGTTTTGACTCAGTTGCTCATACCTGTGCAAAAAGTTGAGGTTTCTGTTAATGTCAGCTGGTTTGATAATGTTCCTTCAAGTGAACGGCACTCCGTTTATGAAAGCACAATTAATTGTTCTAGGTACTTTACTGCAGCTCCTCAGCGATTGGCTCTGGGACCACTCTTATTTCATTTTCCAACAAGTATAACATTCAAAACTGTGAGTATAAAACTATCTGGTTCTTCACCAGACTCAGACTGATTTTAATACAGCAGTAACAAATCTATTGGTATTCTCTAATAAAAAATAAAAATGCTTAAATATGCAGGGTCGTGTGATTAGGTTAATGTTCCAAAACAAATACTGTTCAGCTTGATTATTTATCTTCAGCAGTCAATGAAAAGGTAAGATAGAACTTGACTTTTAAGAATTTAATCTTAATTTGATGGTTTAATAACTCTGTTTATGTCTACGATGGATTACGCTGCAAATCCTTCATATGGTCTAACATATAGAGCCAGAGATTCACCATGAACCACGAAAGTTAGATTTGTCAGTGCTTTTCTTAACGTCTTTTCTTGGTTCCTCCCTCTTTACAGAACTGAATGTTATTGGACATGGTGGAAAAATTTGTTCCTAAAGGACCAAATCCTGAACCCAGCCAGGCTCAATGTTTCCTTGTTCAGGTTTTGTGCTTTTGGCTTGTTTTTAACAATGAAATGCATTGGTTAAAAAAAGCGAATAGACCAAGTGTTTAATCCCAAATAATTCACAGTTATGCACAAAAGATCTCAGAGTTAAACCTAAAGATGAACCGTGTTCATAGATTACATCTTGAATTTGTTTATTTAATTATTTACACAAACTAGATATTTGCCTGGAAAGCATATCAATGTTTTCCCTCTTGTGAGTTCGTAGGCTTATGAACGCCACTGTAAATGGTTCACAACTCTGCAGTCCTTGGGAACTTTGTGGGGGAGTGGACAGTGCTTGTTTCCTCTGCCTCATTCCCAAACCCAGCGGTCCTTGGGTATTCCCAAAAGTCCTGTCCAGGATGTCATATTTAAAAAGGTTGAAAAGGGGACATTATTGAAATTTGCTCTTGTGGAATTTTGAGTGGAAAACAAAAATCCCCCCTTATGTCTGATTATTTACTCTAAGTCTCCTTCAGATACACCCAAGCTGCTTTTTTAAAGACTCGATCTTCTTTTACAGATTAGGTGGCAGACCAATGTGGCTGTTTTAGGAACTGCGAGTTTCCCTCAGTGAACTGCAAACTATAATAACTTTCCCTACCAAGGAGGAAATGTAGTTTACACCCCTCTGTATTTTAACGGATGGTTCTTTTAGCAGCAAGAAACAATTTTTGTTGGAAAGAAATTTCTGTTCTCTGGAAATATGTTTTCCTTTTTGATTGAATGATGCAACCTTTTTTTTAGCTTATGTTGTAAAATAATTTTTATTGATTTTATGTAATAATAAAATTTTCTAACAATGAATTTTGCATTTTACATTACATGAATCTATAAGCCATACTGATTAAAATGAATAGAAGCAAGCTTTACTGACTTATATCAGTTTATTGAAAATGTGAGTTTTACTTTTGTTTTAGCTGAAATACTGAGATTTTTTAGTACATCAGAAAGAGTAGAATATTTTGTAAAAGTGCTATGTTTCTTGTCAGTGAAAATGGTAAATTTATAGCGATTCATTATATTTAAATATTTCAAGCTTCTATTTATTTATTTATTTTGCATTTTTATTGATCATAAAAACTAAAATTCAGTGTCCCAGAAAACTAGAATTTCATAAAAATCATCAGAAATATCAAGAAACAAAAGCTTGTAACATTTCACTCTATGTGTAATGATTCTACAGGAGTTTCACTTTTTAAGACGACCGGAAAGAAATCTAAGATTTTTACGCATTATTCACATTTTTGAGATGTACCGGATCACATGGACTCTATTTAATACTCAGAAGTCCAAACCAGGACCATACAGAGACATATAGGACCAAAACCTATGCATTCACCAACCTAACTAACCGAATAATCATGTTTTTGGACAGTAGTAGGAACTGGAGTGGAGAGAACATGAAGACTCCAGGCTGGGATTCAAACTACCAACTGTGACACCGTGCAGACATTTTTTGCATTCATTCTTCATCAAAAATCAATACAATCATAGTAAATTGCCTTGTTAAAGGTTAAATTAAAAAAAATAAGGACTGTGAAAACATTTTGAGGACTTGTACAACAATCTCTTTTATGTCACCAAGATGGGTTAAAGTCCGAAATATCTGAGAGTTTGAGTCACAGGTCATTTTCATTTTGAGCCACATCAAAAACCTGGATGTTCTTAAAGGGCCGGTTGTTCCAGGATATATTGCTAAAACCAATTAAACTTTTAAAATATCAATAAATAGATCTTCCTCCAGGATTTTGTTTTTGCAATCAAAATTGCAGATTTTGTGGTGCCAATTTAGAGATGTTTGTTAGGAATTTTTGCAATATTTGAGCTAATGTATGATGTTAAAAGTGATTTTTTTTTTACTCGTATCAATTACGGTCTGTAACTTGACATCAAAAGGATGAGGCAGCTGTCACTTAAACTCAATGCTTTTGACCAATTTTTGACCAAAAGTTGCAGTAAAATCTGAAACAAATGTGGAGAATTGTAGATTTTGTGTGAATTTTGCAGATTTGTGAAAAAATGGAAGGACTCATTGATGTAATTTAGAGTCTAGAGGGCCACAGAAAAAGCTACGGAGGGCCAGATTTGGCCCATGGGCCTTGAGTTTGACACATTTGGTCTAGATGGACAAAAAGTGGAGGAAGTTCAATAACACTCACAACTTCCATATTTAGAATCAAACCAATTATATAAAGTAAATGAATAAATAAAAGTTTGAAGAGGGGCCTGAGAAGGCTGAGAAGACAGGAAAACTAATATTTTTTGACAAAAATAATAATCCTACAGAAAAGCTTGACATGATGTCCTGATCATGACTGTTGTCTCAAAACAAAGACAATAAATATTCCAGGTGTGTTTCACATGATTAAAAAAGAGGAAAATGTCAAAAAGCACAGTGTTGAACCCATGATGCTCTGGAGAAACATGCAGGGTTTGGTGAACTCTGAAACAAAATAACATGTCATATAGGAATTTGATGGCCACAACCAATAAACTGAAAAGTGGATCATTGACTGTTGAAACCGGATATTTACATACACAGTAATAAAAAGACAGGTTTGTCAGGTGGCCTACAAACCTGACTTGGTTACATCAACATTAGGTCTAGACTTTGACTTGGCCGTAATGCGCTTTGATTTAAACTATTGTCTTCCAGGTTTGGTTGCATGTTTATGGTTGTTTTCCTCCTGGAAGGTGAATCATTGCCCCAGTTTCAAGTCTTCACATGCTCCGATAGGGTTTTATCTGGGATTTCCTTTCTTTTCGAAGATAATTTTCTAGGATCTTATTTTAATCTTTCTATTGTGCAAACTGATAGGCACACCTTCACCAAGAACATCCTCGCCAGCAGGCAATGCAATAAAACCAAGCTCAGCCAGTCAATGATTACATGCAATTCAAAATCAAAGATCTCGTCCTGAGTATTTTTATGACTGAACGCCACACCCACACATCAAGACCTCCAGAGGCTTTTCCCCTCTCAGCAGGGTTGAGGTTTCCTGTTGGTGAAAGTAAAGAAAGATAACCAAAATTTAGCACTTTCATTCAGGAAACGTTTGTGTTTCAGAAACAACAAAGGTGTGGCAAATAGGGCAGTAACTTGCTTGCATCATTTGTGTTTCCTCTCAGGCACCCGCCCTCCTCTCTGCTTGTCTTGCCCTCTCTCCCCCAGTTGTTCCTCCTTCTTTTTATCCACTGCAAAAGATATCTAACTTGCCTGCTCAATAAGCATTGGGATGAAAGCATGAGTTGTTTTAATTATCTCTAGAAAGTAGACATAGTCCAGCTACAGGAAAGTTATAAAAGAACATCAGAGGCGGTGTAGCAGTAGATGAGCCTGCCAGAGTGTCTGAGAGCCTTCATCCCTTTCTTTTTGCAGTGGAGGAGCTATGCTCCTGTCTCCCTCCCTCTCTCTGCATCATCTGGCTCCTCACGCTGCTCCTCTCTCTCTCTGTCTCTGCTGTGTATCGAAGCAGTTCACCAAGTGAGGAGCAGACTTCCTCTAAACACACCTCAGCACACACATCTCTGCCTCCGATCGACCGCCATGGCTGTACAGGACGCTGCCTCTCCCCTGCTGCTGGGCCTGCTGTGCCTCCTTCACACCTGGGGAGGTGAGTGAGTCGCTGCTGCTGGGTTTCAGGAAGGACTGGGCTGCTTTAGGAGGAATGTCAGACAGGACTGTCTTGCAGGATTTCTACACAGACACGCCACAAATTGAAAGCAAGAAGAACGCCCAACTCGAAGAGCATTTGTCACATTCGAGCATGACTTGTAATGAAGTTAAGACTAACTCTGTTACTATTATCTTAGCCACTGAAGGAAGCCGTTTATCTACAAGAACAACTTTTCTGTTCTGCTCCTGTTCTGATTTAGCTTTAATTATTTTATCCACAATCTCAGGAATCCTTTACGCTCTTTTATTCCAGGCAGAAAACTGACTGAAGTGAACAATTATGACAATTTTTTCCTGTTAATTTCATTGCATTCCCTTTGCATAGAAGTAATGTTGCAACTTCTGTGTTGCAACATTCTGCTGCTAATATCAAGAGAGGCCTAAGTAGTCCAATGGATGACATGAACAAGAGTCAGACTTGTTCACTTGTTGCATATGAATTTGGGAAGCTGCTTTGCAATAGTGATCAAGTTTCCATCCTATCTGTTGCACGCTATCTGAAGTTCTGCTGGACTGCGTGTATTTTTAGCCGGCAGTGGCGCCCACAGAGGTGCAGAATGAGGGAGATCTCTGTCTGCTCTCTGTCACTGTCCCAGCAGTGATCAAGTGGCTCCGGGCTTCCCGGGCAGCACAGAATAGCTCCACTATGTTCCTTTCACTCTGAAACGCACGTCTGAACTTTATGTGGCGCTGTTCAGGCTTGGAGAGAGAGGGGGGTTTGACACGCTGTGAAATCTGCTCTCATGTGTAGGAGTGGAGTGCCTTTTCTTTTAATAGAAAGTCCGGAGATGTTTATAATTTTATGCATTCTTAAGCACAAGATTTACTCTTGGTTCTTTCTTCATACAGTGCAGGCCTTCCTGTCTTCATGGCTTCCCCTTTGACTCTCCTCACACCGTTACCTTTTCCTTATCCCTGTTTGTCACCAACCCAACAAACCTTCCTCCTCCTTCTCCTCTTCGTCCTTGATGTATTGTGCTGAACCTCTGTTTGAGTTCAGGCTATTGTCTGTGATCTCTTCGTGTTCTTGCTCCCGTTAGCAGGCCCACTTCCTGGTCTTGTCTTTGGTGACTTTCTGGCATCCTGAAGTCATTCATCACAAATACATAAATCCACGCAGCCATTCATTCTGTCGTCCCAATCAGTTTTGTGATCTCATGCGACTGCAGATAAAGAGTGTGAAGCTGTAAGCACATTTGGAAAGTTATTCTTTTTTTCTTTTTTTTTTTGCTGCACTTTAAGTAAAGAAAGAGAAAAAAAATTCACTAAATGTTTTGCCCGGTGTTTCCTTAAACAACAACAAATGAACTGTCAAACATGCAGAGTTCATACACGTCACCAGCACAAAGTAGTGCATAATTCTGAGGATGAAGAATATATTTTTGGGCAAATCTTAAAAAATGTTTCACAAATAAAATCTAAATGCCCTGAATCATTCCTAGTTAAAACCACCACAGTGCACAGCGACAAAATTGGTAGCGCTGTTGCTTAGCAGCGAGAAGGTCCTGGCCTGCAGGAGTCTTTCTGGAGGGAGTTTGCATGTTTTCCAGTTTATGTGTGAGTTCTCCACAGGCACTCTGGTTCCTCCCCAAAACATGACTGTTAGGTTAATTGTTCGCTCTAATTGTCCTGAGGTTTGCGTGCATGGTTGCTTGTCCTGTGGTAAACAGGCCTTACCGGTTTCAGGTTGTTCCCTGCCTCTTGCCTAACGCCTGCTAGAGATAGGCACCAGAGCTGAGGAACTCTGCAGCTCCTCCAAAGTTACTGCAGGCTAACTGGCAACTCTTCCAGCCGAATCTCTCTATTTCTGCAGCGAGTCAAAGGACGTTTGAAGTTCTTGTTCTGTGTTTGTTTATGATGCTGTTTGCTGACTCACATAAGAAACCTGTGAGGCTTTCACAGAAAAGATGGATCTATGCTGAGAACAAATGACGAATGGATTCTGTTTCATCCAATGAAAGCACTTTCAGTGAAAGGTGCCAAGGTGACAAGGTTAGCAGAAATGTTTGTCAGAAAATAAGTAGAAAATGAGCTATGTCTTATTTTCCTTCAACTTCAGAATAAGGTGTTAATATATGTTGGTTTATTGCATCAAATCCCACCTAAAAATGCATTAAAGTTTTCAGTTGCATAAAATTGTAAAAAAAAAAATAATAGTGCAGTAATTTGCTACCTTTTAAAAAGGGAAATCCAGAGTAATAAATCTCAAAAGGATTTAAGTAGAGACTTGGTCAGATAAAAAAAAACACACACACTCTTCTCCTGATACTGCAGACTTAAAATGAATGTGTCCCTGCCAAAAAATGCAACCTTTCATCAGGGCACAAGCTGCTAGACTTCAGCTCCAATCGCTGATAATATAATGAGTTAACTTGACATCAGCTCATCAAATCGGGCCAAAGAGCGTCCACATTAGACCCGAACGGTTTAAAGGTCATCGCTCTGAGCTGGAAAAAAAAAAAAAGTGGCGCTGTGCCTCAGTTTCATGAGCTCAGAAGAAGAGAGCTGATCAGGCATAATAAATGCCTTTGTTGCGTCATGACCGCAGCATAGAAAAATTGCGGCTCAGTAATCTGGCCCAGGATCAGGAGATCCGAATTCCTTTGAAATGAAAGTCCCTAAATTCAGATTTCTCTTCTGGCACACTTCTGCAGTCACATTGGGCCATTTCTTGCCTCTTCGGAAGATTTGTGAACATAGTTTGTTTGAATTGTGTTTATAGAAACTATGTTGTGGCACATAACTTTAGGAACGCCACGGAAATCTAATACATATATTCCGCAAGCCTTTTTCAATCAACAAATTTAAAAACTACCATAAAATCAAAGCCCAATGTGTGGGGAAAGTGTGTCCTGCTTCTGAAATAAAAGTCTGGAGCATTTCATGTTGTGTTTGTGTCCCCGTGCAAACGCAGCGAAAAGGAGCCACCCTCTGCCGTTTGTTTGATGTAGGCCATTACTTTATGTTATCAATCTGCAGTTGTCCAAGGTTGTTTTAGTGAGTTTACGCTTGTTGGGATTAGTGAAACATTATCCAGATCTCTTGTGACTCCTGGAAAGGAAACAGTGGACGAAGCTTGAGAGTCATATGGAAACAGCGGAAAGTGGTTCTTGTTTGGAGAATGTTTGGGATTACGGAGTTTGCTTTTTGTCTAGAAGACAGTCCCTTTGAGAACAGCGTTCAATCTTATTTAACACTTGATTATTTTCTTGCTAGATCTCTAAAATTGTAATGAAGCTTAAATACTGTTTCTCACTTCCATTACAAGATGCACCGATCAAGCTTCTCCTTGTTAATTTAGATCTGTTTTCTTGGAGATCTGATCAGCCAGATCCAATTATGACAAACTGATTTCATGTTTTAAATGAGTTCATCACACAGCAGAGAAAAAAGGTTCTAGGACTGAGATAGTTGATTTAATTCTATAGGAAATGTGTTTGCTTAGATTTATTACTTGAGCACATAGGTGTCTTTTAAACCCTGTTTGATTTATTAGTTTGACCTTAGAGGCTTAATCAACAAACAACTGCAAATGATCAGATAATGAATAGAAAATTCCTGGAAATTGAAACTAAAATGACCCACGTTCAAAGAAAACACTAAAGTCTGGCTGCTTAACGGCAAAAATAATGAAAAAAAACATTTTGCACAGTTGCATCTTCAAACGGACCCTTAACTAAAAGCACATGCTGTCTTTCATTGAAAACCAGATAAATGTTATGTGATTTAAATCTTTTGATGTGAGTGACTTTCAGACTTCTCTGCGACTCCCAGTGTGTTTCAGGATGTCCCATAAATAATTTGCATACTTAAACCTGAACTTACAGACAATGTTGCTTGACGCTATTGTCTCGTTTGACCTGCCGGGAGCGTTTGTCTTTGGAAAAGGTTTCAGGGTTCCAGGTTATCCGGGGCGCCACATGGTCATGTGGGCTCAGCTGTTGCTCCGCGGCTAAGTTTGCATCAAATGTTGGCTCCAAAGCCTCACAGTGAGATCATGCTTTTAATTCTGCAGTATTCCTCCCAATGCCACGCAGAGACAGAGAGATTCACAAATGCTTTGTTTTTAAGTGATATCTGTGCAGCTGGTGTTTGGGTGCAGCGCATAATTTCCCTGCTAAACAAGAATAATGGCTGTGCACTTGGGACCAGGAATTGTTGAAACAAAGGGTGTCCTTTCCCTATTTGATCTTTCTCTCGATGCGAATAACATCCATTATCTCCATTACCTGGGTCAATAGAGCAGTGCAGAGGATCGAGAGGGCTTGTTACTGCTTGAGAAAGCTCTCAGGGCTGCATGCTGCTGTCGTAGAGGCCATTTTGTGCGCGGGCGCTAAGTAGCAGCTGATGATTGTTTGTATATTGTTGCTCCAGTAAAAGAATCAGCCTGCAGACACATCCTTGCATCAACAGCTTTTGTTGCAGCAGTGAGTGGCTTAACTTGTGTTTACAGAGAAAAATGGCAAAACAAAGGAAACAGGAAGTAAAGTTTTAGTTTAGTTCACTCAGAGAGTGAACTAATCAGAGAGTTAACCGCAGCCTTGTCTTTTAAAACTCACAGGGAACCAGGGATTAAGTTTAGTCCTCGTCACTTTTTAGTTTTTCAGCTTTAATATTTTTTCATAATGATAATTTTATAATTTACAAAGGTTAGTGGTTTGGAAACTGCCATCTGTCCTCTCCTCTTATCACATTTTACAGTTTGAAGGCTGCATGTGAGGAGCACACATAGGAGCTGTCCCTCTTAAATGCCACTGAAACAGTTTTTTATTTTTATTTTTTGCATATAATTTAGTTTAGCCATCACATCAAACTGAACAAATAAATGTTCAGTTTGATGAACAAATCTCACAAGGGTTTAAGTAGAGTAATATTTGCCTCTGGGGAAATAGTTTATTAACCCTAGAGGGGAAATTCACATTTTGATACAGCCTGTCAAAATAACAAAAATCAAACAAACACATTGGACATGGGTAGACAGGTGCCTGAGGCTGCAGCTCTGCTTTTTCTATTTGGATTCCCAAGGTCCTGACTGTGAGTTTTTCTGGAAGAACAATATCAAATAAAATAAAACTACATTTTATTAATAAGCCGGTCTTTGTCATCATTCATTTCTTAAATTTTTTTTTCAGCTTCTGGAAAGTCTTTCATCCCAACGCTAGTGATGTCAAAGAAACAAACGGCCTCGTTTGCAACGAGACTCTTCATCTCAGAGCGATTATTTGCCAAATCCATTTTTATGGATCAGGTTTTAGCTCACCTCAGCTAGCAGAGAATCATAGGAGCCAAACTTTCCTGTGACTCCCAGAGGCGTTGACGTCCTCTCATCAGACACACAGCTGGGCACACCTGCTGCTTCCCTTCCCCACGTTCAAACACAAACAAAACACACAAAGAGAACATATGGCTGCCTCGCTCTGCCTCTAGTTAGCTACATGTTGCCATTTGTTGTCCAACGGTGGCTGAATTTGAGCAGGTTCTTTGTTGTTGCTCATTGTGATTATTAATGACTCAGTTTGTCTTTCAAAGTAAACATTTATCTGTCTGAGCTGAAAGAACCAATGAATCTGGCAGAGAGAAAAATATCTCCCTTTGACTAAGCTTTGTTGGCAATAAAATTTAATTAGCTGCTATAAAAATAAATAGTGTCTTTAAATTAAGGGGAATCTCTCTGCTGATACAGTAACTAGGTGCTAGCAACATTTGTATGCTTTTTTTTATTCCATTCAAAATCTGAGTAAGAACCATCTGGACTTCATTCAGGTTCTACGTGACATCAATATAATTCTGACTTATCGACAGTCTGATGTTTCCATTATGTCGGTTTTGTGTTTAGGTACAGAACAACACTGACAGGGTGTTCTGCAACAAGAATGAGGAGGCGAATCTTGCATAATTTGGTGTTTCACTGGACCAGCTAGTCGCTAATTTGGAAAATCGTGCCTTTAAGAAGGAAACCAGACAATTTTGGCCAACATAAACACAATCAAATGTGCAGTAATTTGTGCAAGGAAATGATCCAGATATACAGTGATTATTCCAAATATTCACGGTGACTGTGACTGTATATACATCGTACAAAGGATTGTGACAGTGAAGGAGTGGCAGTGTTTTTATGGGAAGAACAATCTTTCAATCATAATCTGAAGGTTTGAACCAGCTGACAAAACACAGAACCCCACAATATCCTAATCAGTCTTCTATTTGCTTTTACTTTTATAATCTTAGTTAGAGGCCTTCACTGGTATACTCTGTAATTTAACTTTAAACTGATACTTTTGTCTGAGTTTGAAAGAAAAATGTCCATCCAGATGAAGTATCATTTCATGGTAGGTGATGAAAGATGCTAAGGAAATGAGAGTCTCATGCTTGACAACCTTTTGTTAAAAAGAATTACATAGCATGAAGATTTCAAACAATATTTGTATTTGTAGTAGATTTCAAGTTATTTTTGTGCTAAATCTTTTAGCTCACATTGAAATTTGGCATCAATCTGCGTGCTGCCTTTTGTAAATTAAGCTTTGAAAACCGCACTAGAGCTCCCCCTGGTGGATATTTTGTTACGTTGCTTGGTGACGCAAAAAAAGGAAAAAGAAAATCGAGATCCAAGATGGCGGAACGTAACGTTCGTGAAATGAAGCTGATTATTACCGTGTTTAAGACAAGATTTACTCGTAAGTATTGGTTAATGGGGAAAATAATAACTGTCTCTTTGTTTTGTGTGAATAATTTGTACGTTTAAGTCATTTATGAAAATGGTTTTTTGTTTATTTTAGCTCGCAGTAAAAGTGGCTAATTTGCAACGTTCGTTTGCTAATACTAAGCCTTGTATGTTACAGTTAACACGGCCAAAATGAAGGCAGTGGTCAGACGCCACTCTTCAATAAACAAATAAAAAGAAAGAGAAGTTTGGTTTGTCTTGCTGTCTAGCTGTTGAAACATCAAAAACTCAGGGCGAGGACAGCACAATCTGCTTGAGTAACCAGCCTTTAATCACATGCTATTTCTATACTCCTTATTATAGAAAAGTCCAGCTTTTTCTCTGGCGTTCAATGAAAAGATATGGAAAATTTACACATTCAGAAACCATGCTGCCAAATTCAATCATAGCTTCCTGCTTTCTTTTAAGTTGCTTACCATTTCTTCTGAGTAAATAATCACACAGTACTGTTGTGGAAATTTCTGTTATCATAGAATGAAAGTCTGCTCCAATATCTAGAGAAAGGTTAATCTTTGTCTTTATTTTTATTTGAAGGAAAAGCGTTCGAAGACCCGTCTCACTGAACACAGTGAGTAGAAGAGCCCCGAACAACACAGGTCACATTATTATATAGTCACAGCTAAAAAGAACATGCCCCAAGGCTGAACTTATCTCTAACAGCCCCTCACCTCATAGGAGGGAGCCATTTTAAGGCTTTTCGTTGGAGACCCTACATGTATGAGACCTGACAAGGATTCCAACAGAAACTTCTAGTAATTTTTATCAGTCACTCATAGTTGCTGGCTCAAACAGAAACTTCTAGGTTTTCTTTTATCAGTAGCAGAACAATAAAAAAATCATACACATAATATTATCAATCCAAACGTAGATAAAGTTAAAATTAAATAAAGTTAAGTAAATTAAGTGGGGAGCTCAGTGGCACCACAGAAGGAAAAGACTGGATTATAGCAGCCATGTTCAGATTTCCTTTCTCTGAAAATATTTTCTACACTCTGAAACAGTCTTGTTGGAAATCAGAGCTGGTTCCGGGCCTGGTTATGTCGCTCATTTATAATGCGTTCTTACTGCAGGACCTAAGCTGGTTTGATGAAGCTGTGATTTGTGTCATGTCTGTTCCCTGTCACTTTGTTTTGCTAATTGTTCATGATCATAAGAGGCTGCTGGGGAGCAGCGAGCGTAGTGTAATGAATGTAATTGTCCTCTGTGGGATTGCTTGCTCACAGAGTCTTGTTCAAGGCTGCAAAAACAAACCAAAGTAGCCGTAATCTGTTGGATGATCCCCAAAATAAATGATAAAACAACAGCTGTGGAGGGCAGTAAAAAGACTGTAATTATATCAGAGGTGGAAAGGAGGATCAGGCCGCCAACTTTGAAGCAAAGATCAGATAAATAATTTCTTATTTTAATCACTCCAACTTATTTTGACTCGGTTTGATCAAGTAAAAACACAAAGGTTGCAAAGTGGAACATAAAGCTACTTCTTTAAATGTTCTGCATGGGTTGGAGTTTAAAACCATTTGTTGAGTTCATGAATGTGCCAAAGCAAAAAAGCTCATAACAGAAATCTTTAGTATAAAATAAAGATCCACCTATCAGGGTTTTGTGGCCAAGTTTGGTAAAACTTTGAGTGGATGATAGATGCCGAACACTACAATATGAGCTAATTCATAATGTCAGTCCATCGATGTGCTTACGATTTCATATGCAAAACTTTAATTAAGATCTTATACAATACAAAACATAAAAACATTTTACTAAGTAACATCTCCACAACTGCAATCCCAGTGTATATGCTCTAAATAATGTAGATCCTTACCTTAACTCTAAGATTTTATAACATTTCCAAATGGCTGCCTTTGCTGTAATCTATTTAGCCTTCTTGTTATCTGCTGAAAGTCTTGCTTTCTCTTACATCCACAACATAAACTGTGAACATGTCACTTTTAAATTATGTTTTATTTCTGTGCTTCCTTCGATCATCTTTTTTATTTGAAATGATTCATTCTGGGTCTCCTTCCTGGAATACCAGGAAGAATATCATCATCATCTCTGTTGCCCTTTCTAGCTTCTGATCAACGCTTTCCAGGAAAAAGCAGGAAGAATAGTGATTGTTGGATATCTATTAACTATCAGTGGAGTTCCTATGTTAGCCTAGGGAAAGAAAGCAGCTTCACAAACAATGCAAAGATGTAGAAACATTAACAGATTGCGACTTTTTGACTCACTCTTGAGTTGGGTTTTGTGGGAGAGCTCATCCTCATCCACCGCCTTGACTTACACACCCTCACTTGTCTTCTCGTCACATTAAGTGCACATCCTCTCATCGGTTCTCACAGATGTTGAGGTACTGATAACAAGAAGAAATTTCTTTACTGGGTTTCATGATTGCCTGCATGTATTTAAATATAAGACAAGTATGTACCAGTCATTTTTTTCTCGTTTTGCTTTGGAAGGGTTCCAGAAGTCTTGTCTTTTTTCCACTTTGGGTCAAAGGTGGTTTAATGGCTTTCAGACGAGCCATCTGCTCCTCCTCGTCAGTCACAGTGACTCCAATGTCAGAATGATGGCTTTATGGGGCAATGTGGCTTTAAGTGATAATTAACAGCCGGGGCGTCGGAAGGGTTGTACAAGAATGTTGAAATCAACCCTGTTTAAACTGTCAGACAGGATATGAGGCGCATGATATATAGAACATGTGTGTGTTGAAAATGTGTGTGTGAAGATTTATTAACTTCGGTGTCATTGCAAAACTAAACTCTTATCTTCATTTGTAAGAATCTAAAATAATTTACTCCTAGCCCAATCCCAAGACTTTTGAATTCAACTATTTTGTTGCTGTAACAGTAACACGTCTTCAGTGTTGCTGTTGCTTTATATGGTGTTTTTTTTTTTATTGCTTTCTGCTTCGTGTCTTAAATATCACCTTCCCTATTAAGACTTGCAGCTTCAAAGTCCTTCATGAGTACCTGTTTGGGAAAATATAGGAAAGCTTTTGAAGAAACTATCTGTAGACTTAGGAGACAATCAGTTTCTCTCTTTTAGACAATAATCCAAAGCACACTAGCAGGTCCAAAAACGAGTTTTCTTGTCAAAGTCTGAACTTAAATCAGAGTGAGATGCTGTTGTAAAACCTTAAACATGTTGTTCATGCTCACAAACCCAAAATGGCTGAATCATTGTGTCTCTCACTCAGTTATAACAAATCTACTCCTGTCAATGTGGGACTAGAAGCTAGGGCTCAATGGACAATTACTATTTTACATTGGACCAGGTTTGTTTGGACAACCAGGTCAAAGTAGTTTGATCAGAAGCATTTCAGCAGAAACTGAGGAAATATTTTTTCACCACATGACCAAAGCACAGCACAATATAACTTCTTGAGGTAATTTTCCTCATTTTTGTTTGTTAAAACGTTTAACAGTTTAACATCAAAATATTAGAATGTGTAAAACGTGAAACACCTGTATTTTTACTTTATATTGCAAGATCTTCACCGTTGACATTTTGTTAATATAAGCAGAGTTTTTGAAAACAAAACTGCTTCTCGATGATTGGCCTTCTGAAGCTGAAGGGATAGTTGGCTTTTTAAATTTGTATGAGTTTAGTTTGGAGTCATCCTGCAATGCTGAAGTACCAGATCTGGAATAGTTTATCTGCTTTCAATCTACAGTAAGAATACAAGTAGAGTCTGATTGAAAAGCAGAGAGGACTACTCTTTCAGTGTTTTGTAATGATCGCTAAGACTGTGAATCCACATTTAAGGCAGTAATTGGTCCTCCATCTCAGGCTGCTGGGAAAGTTTTTGATCATTCTGTTCATGTGCTTCTCCTCCTTTGGGGTCAGCATCTCACAGACTCTCTCAGTTGCTGTTTGAAATGTTGCCATTGTGTAAAATCCCCCTCTTAGCTGGGTTGAAGGGCATCTCCGCTTTCAGCTGGTCCTTCTTGTTCTCTAACGTGATCGAGATCAGACGTCAGCGGCTTGCTTGTTTACCAGGGTAGTTATGGCTAATAATTACAGCCGCTGGGATGTTGAGTCATTCATAATCTCAGCATGATGGGAGCATATAAGAGGGTTTGAGAGGAGAGGAGGTGATGCAGGAAGATCAGTCTGGGTGGGCTGCTGTTACTTAGATATGAGTCTAAAAGTCTCTGGGCTAGTTTTATCAAAAGATGTATCACAGCTGTCTCTGGGTGTTTTATTAACTGAAGCATGTCAGAGCAGATGCTAAGAGTGTGTAGCTTTATGGAAATATCATCAAACTCAGCAGAAAGACGGGTGTTCGAAGTAATGTAACTAGTTTTCACTGATTAGACAGAAACAGTCTTCTACTTTCTTCTTTCTAGCTGCTGAAAGACTTAAACACATTTTTTCACCAACAACATCGCAGCCCATCGTTCATGAACACGAAGAACTGAAATTAGAAAGAGAAGAGCTGGTTTGAGGGAAATCTGAGTATGATTTTGTTTGATTGTTTTTACTTCAAAAGGTGATTTCTAACAAATCACAAGAAAAAAGTCTAGCATGAAAATCAGATGGCACACATTGGTAAACCACAGATTTTTTTCCCATCTTATTTTTCCACCAGTCATGTTTATAACACTTTGGTATAAAAATTAAGGATGCATGTATATCAAGCATGTTTATTAATCTGAAACAAAATGTTGGTATGATGTTTATCTTAGAAAGAACATCATGCCACTTAACTGAGTTTGCATGCTCCAACAGTGTTTTGATTGTGATCAGCTCATTTGAAGATTGCTTATCGGTTGTCATCACCTCTCTGATTTACTGAGAATGTGCAGCCCTATTTCCTTCAGGTTTTATTAGACCAATGTCTAAATGAAAAGCAGTGGCGCTTTTAGCTGCTCGAGTGATAAGAAAACTGTGTTGAACGCCAGCAGACGATTAATGGGTTGATCAGTATCAGAACTGAGTTCCTGAACACAGAAGCTGCTGCCAATGTTTGCGTGATGTGATTTACTAAATTAGGTTTTGCATTCCTCTGAGGCTCTTTTGTCAGACTAAAAGTAATAGGTATTAGACACTTTATTAAGTCCACATTTCTGTACTAATGTGATTCTGATGTAATTTTCAAATTTTAAATGTTGTGTTTTCAATAGTTGTTAGCAGAAAATGATCACACTTAACAAAAATAGAGAGTTCAAAGGAGACGTCTGTGTAATCTGTCTATATAATGTGTTTGATTTGGTAAATTGAGACAGTTAAATGAATTAACTTTTGAATAATAATCTAATCTAATAAATATGACTGTATACTGGATAATTTATCCAGGTTGGATAAATGAAATTGATCAATTCCAATATGAAAACTGCCTTATATGTTTACCTAGGTCTTTATAATGAAAAAAAGTAAGTGTGGCAAAAATAGAAGAAATTTGTAAGTGGGTAAACACCTTTTTACTTACATTAAGTAAGTATTTAAGTTTTGTACATTTCTGTGAGTTTTCTATTGTCTCATCACAACACAAAGAAATACCAAAGACAGCAAACGTCTGATCCTCACTCTCATTTGGGAGCTGCAAAAGTCAAGACTAGAAACCCGTCTGGATCTCCGACTCCTCTCCAGTCAGGTCAAAACACTGTTAATAATTTATGCTTTTCTTCAAAACAATGCTGTGATGGACAAAACGTTCCTTTCTCTCTAATGGAGGCTGCTGAAGATTCAGTTTTGAGCCAGTTCCACTGACTCCTCAGGCCAACTTTGAGGCAACAAAAAAGAATAAATTATGTGCCAGTGCTGTCAAAATTACTTACTCAGCAGTCTTGTTTTTAATAAGTTGATTAGAGTAAATGTTTGGGTAGGCATTTTAAATGTTCTTCTATCAGTAGTTAGTATGATTAGCACTGTTAGCACTGCCAGCTTTATAAAAACAATCATCACCATGTGAATATTTTAGATAAGGTAGACTCTTTGAAAAAAAACAAAATGTTCCTGAACAAAGTTCAGAAGAAACAACAAAGTAAAAAGATGATTGTTGTACTCTGCCTAGCCTTCATATTACCTACAAATAGTCCAGCCCTCTCTTGATCTTCCACAACCTCCATAATTAGTTTCTCCCAGCTTTTGTGTTCCCTCTGTCTTCACACCTACTGAAACTCTTCCCTCATTAATAGTCTCTGGATCAAAGACTGACGTTGTCAGCTTGACCTGGCAGTTGTTAGCATGGTGCGTTCACTGATTGGAAAGAGGTGGGATTTACAAGATCTTCTAATTGGCTTCTTTTGGGTAAGGATCAAACAGGACAGATTTACAGACAGTGTCTCTCTTTTGGGAACAAAATAACATTAAAAACTCAATGTAAGTGTGTACATGTTATATGGAAAAAATTAAGAAACCTCTGCAAAATTATCACTTCTCTCATTTTACTCTTTATAGGTTTATGTTTGAGTAAAATGAACATTGTTCTTTCATTCTATGAACTACTGACAACATTGTCTCTGAAATTCCAAGTAAAAATTGTGTTTATTAGCAGAAAATGAGAAATGGTCAAAATAACAATAAAGATGCAGTGCTTTCAGACCTCAAATAATGCAAAGAAAACAAGTTCATATTAATTTAGAAACAACAAAGTAATGTTTTAACTCAGGAAGAATTCAGAAATCAATATTTCAGTGGGATTCAGTGCAGTGGTCTTTTAATTTTCTCCAGAGCTGTATGTTTGTATTTCTTGTTTTACGACATAAATCTTTCTACTATTGTTTTTGTTTAAGCAACGTTTGCCGAATGCTGTGTCTAATATTTAGCTTTCTATAGATTAGAATGAAGGTTGTCAGTGATTCTGCAGCCTCAACTCACAGTGGATAAATAATCATACAAATGAATGATGGGTGGAAATACACTCATACTTATTGTTTATTCTCTTGTCACACGCCAGCTGGAAACTTAACAATGTAGATGACACGAGCAACTTGCACCATTACTGCTCACAATGCTGATAGTCTTAGTTTGGTTTGCCATTTAGATAAGTTCATAAACACCTGCAGAGAAAGGAACGAAAGGCAGCAGAACAATTACTTATTATAAACGAGGAAAAAACAGCTGTGAGTCATTGTTGCACCTTCTACCAAAAAAGGCAAAGAGCTTCTGCCGAGGACCTCATCCTGTGCGTGAACGGCCAGAGAGCTCAGTGTGTGGCTGCTCGCATCTGCACTTGTGTGTAATCTATCTTTAGCCCTAATGTGCCAGCAGCAAGCGGCGCACATCTCATAGTTTAGAAGCCATGTCATGAGACTCCTCTCGCTCCCCGTCTGAATTTCTGTATCGTCACAATCTGAGTAGCAGAAAAATATTGTCCCTGCTGGCCTTTCCCATACAGCGTGTTGTTTTATTGCTGCCTGCTCACAGAGTGGCTGACATGGAGACCGTTTGGTGGACTGGAACGTGGGAAAGAGGATGGAGGGGGAGTTTGTACCATCATGGGAGCAGGCATGAGGAAATGGCCCACTGAGATCCACTCTGACACACACACACACACACACACACACAGAAAGGGAAGTAGGTGAAGGTTTGTGAGGCGGAATGTAATTCCCCATATTTTTTATTTTTTTTATATTATGGGAGCCGTAGAGTAAAACATGGGAATATGACCGCATCCCACATGAAGTCATAAATTAAACTCATTTTTAATCTGTCTGTGGAGGAGGGTGTATCAAAATATCTGAGAGTGGAAACTCTGAGTAAGGGGCACCAAGTAGTGCTGTAGATTGACTATCAAAGACCAGAGAACAGAATGAACTTCCTTTGGACTGTATGAACTGCTGACAGGAGACCAAAGTCCTTCTTATCAAGGAGGAATTAGGCTCAGCTCGCAGAAAGCTGTGCCACTTTTGGCAGCTGAGTGTGTCGGGATCTTCATATCTGGGATCTGAGGAGTCATGTGTGCTAACCTTCCACAATATTTGATGAAACAGATGGGAGACATCTGATAGCTACAATTATCTTGTAAAAAATAAGAAGCACATAGAAAGTAGCAGATGTTATCATTCCTAATGCGGAACAATATGTACTGATCCAATCACAAAGCCGCTACAACTGAGGTTTCCTGATTTCACACCCAAAAATCCAATATTTGATCAGCTGTAAGGATTGTCCTTACCCATATTATATACTATAGAGATTTAGACTTTGATTTTCATCAATTTTAATAAATTATGTACTTAAAACAAGCTCCTATATCTTGCTGAAAAGTAACTACGGAGACCGGTTGGGACACTGAGATGATAAAGGAGAAAGATCAGGCTTAGGAAATGTCAGTATCATAATCACATCAGCCTTGAACAATAACAAAGCAACAATAAGGTCTTCTAATGCAGTGTAGCCCTTCTGACACTTTTAGATTTATATTTGGTGATTTAGTTTTAAAAGCTACATTTGATGAGTTGAAATATTTTATTACACTTGAAATAAGGCAAAACTACCTTACTAGTAGGAGCTTGTTTTAAGCACATAATTTCTTAAAATTGATGAAAAAGTACTTGTTCTATTGGCGGATTACTTCACTTACAGCTAAAGCTTTTTCCCATGTTCTGCTAACAGAACCAGTACTTTTTCACCAATACTAAGAAATGTTACTTGTAAGTTTTGTCTTCAAGTGTAATAAGAGGTTTGCCCTGGAAACTAGACCAAAAATACTTGATAATATTTAATGTTTTTACATTGTAGTTTCACTAATCTGTGAACCTGTTTACTGGCAATGGCAATTAAGTGATTCTGATTTTTTGTGTATTCTTTAATTTACTCTTGTTTGATGGAAAAGCAGCTTAACCCTTCAGCTAAACAGAGACTCAGTGGTATTTTATAGATGATGTTTTGTATCACATATCTTGTTTGGAGTAAAAAATAGTGAAAAAGATGCTTTATTTCTTTGCATGGCTTTCAAAAACATTTCCTCAAAGAGGGATTAAGGATGACACGAACTTGGATTGTCAGACCTCAAAGAAAAATAATGGCCTGATCGGTGCACCAGCAGAGGAAATGCTGTGAAGCTGGGTCTTTAACGCCTTGTCAAGAAAATCCGAGGTCATCCCATTTCCCCATGCTGGAGATTTTAGTTTAACAGAAACAATAAATAAAGTTACCTTTGAAAATAATCACACAGGTGATATCTAGACCCAACAGTAGACTTAGACTTCATTAAAATAAATCTGGTTGTGTGTGTTGTTTTTGTGTCCTGCAAACTTTGCTTTATTTCTACTTCTTTTCTCTATCTAATCATAAAAAATCATAGTAAGTCAGAGAGATGAGACAGGAAGAGCAGGTTTCCTGAAAAAAGAGGAAGTAAGTTTCCAACCTGCAGAAATGTATAAAAATAGATGAGACCTCGCCTTATTTCAAAGCATGAAAATTTTAAAGAATAAAACCTAAACATTTTTGGGTAAACTGGATAAGATTCAAAGTAAAATACTTATATTAATATTGGTTTACTTATAATAATACTTACGCTTACACTTGTGGAAATACAAGTAAAACAAATAACTAACTTTGGTATCAAATAATTACAATAATAAATTATTCTTGGTTTCTTTTCAGAAGGACATCTGTAATAACTCACATTATGATTATAATAAGAGTAATAAGTTATGCTTATCATAATATTATAAATGAATGTTAGATCATAGAAACTAAAAGGGTTATGAATGTGATTTTAACATTGAACTTGAGATGATGTAAAATGTATAACTGCAATTAAAGATCACTGATGTGTTGAAGGTAGATAGTAAGTGAAAGGTTAAGGAGAAAGGGCAGAGACGACCAACACCTTATTTGGAAATAGATTTTTGAAACTTTAACGTTGGGCAAGCAATGGACGTAGGAGGACCATTGAGCAACTCTGATACATTAGCACAGACATCAAGCACAATGTCTCTGTAAGACAGTGATGGACATGAGATCATCTGTCCAAGCAAACAGCCAATGAAACAAGCACAGCAACGGTGCTAGTCAATGCAATTGCACCAAAAGGGTGGCTAAACCCTATAAAAGGTGAGCGCAAAAGAGGAACCGTTGGCTGAATCCTCCGGGCAGCTTCGAGCCAAGATCGAGATGGACGAAGAACTCTGCAACTGAAGAAGAGCCGGGGCCACAGAGCCGAAGACTGTCCTGCACATGGAGCCAACCCGTCAGCCCTGCAACATGTGGCTTCGAATCCCACTTCTCTCATCAGCTGGGTTCAGACCCCAAAGATGAAGATAAAGGCAAAGATGGAGACCAAGGCAAAGAAGAAGAACTGTGGCGTTCCTTCCATGAGGTCGGCTCATCTACATCTCAACGGACAAGAAAGATTGTGACCTGCCGCTCTAAGTCAGTACTCTTCCTGCCAGCACCGGAGTCCTGTGTGACCTCACCATCGATGGGGAGAAGAAAGCTCATCAGACCTACAGAGATCCGTGCTTTCATCGTTCAACCTCCTCCTCCTGCTGCAACACCTTCTTCATCATCAGGCCAGCTCTGGGGTTCGAAACTATACTCCGTCCGTCTCTCTCAAAGGTTCCCTTTTTAGTTCTCAGTGTCAGCGTTAGGGAAAGATAGACTAGATGATTGATTTTACTTATTTGATTTATTTCTGTTACTGAATTCAGCTGTACTGAAACTTGCAAAACTGCTTTACTAATAAAATACTTAGCATAAAGAAAATCTAAAAGATGTTGTGGACATTCAATTAATGAGTCACCTCAAAGTTCTTTGATGGTTGTAAAATATCTATGATGTTCGGTTCTGGGGAAGAAAAAGTAGAAAATGTTTTATTGGTTGCTTTTAGCCCAAAACTATATGTTAAACAACATCCTGGGGACTCGCCCGAGTCTCTAAAACTAACCTGGTTCAGTAACAAGTGCAAGTTGTAATAACAGAGGAAGAGCGACCGTTAACAGGTGTGCCCTGGGAAACTAGTTGGCTGCAAGCTGTCAGTCTGGCTAATTCACAGGGGCAAGAAGGGTGGGACACCTGGATGGAGGTCATCAGTACCAGGCGAATCTTCTCTCGAAACCAGCTTAAACAGCGTTTACTTCAGTTCTTGGCAGGGTAAATCCCAGCAGATTTAGGAAACTCAATTTACCCGTTAGACGGAGAGCTGGAAGCACATCTCCCCTCTGAGAAGAGGAAGTAGGGAGTGAGTGAGTAGAGAAAGAAGAGGGGGGAGATGTCGCAACAACAACAGCCTTATTTAGTGGCAGCTCTTACAAGCAGGTGGAACAGAGTTTATATTTACTACTTCAATTTAAACCTCCTGTATTGACAATGCTGTTGCTAGGAGTGAGTCTCATCTGGAGCCTTCTTTGCGTTTCTATCGTACGGCTTGTGAGTCAGCAGAGATACTTTTGAGGACGGAGCGTGGAGCTCTGGGAACCGAGCAATGACCTTTACAACAGGTGGTCTGCTGAAACCACATGCACCATCACATCATCAGGAGAAACTGGAGAGCAGTGTGACTCCCTCCTCCTCCTCCACACACACACACACACACTCTGTTGTGTGGTCTGCTCCTCTGATCCTCTCCTCTCTGTTTACATTCCTAGTCTCCACTATCGTTCCCGGTTTCTTAGGAGTCGTTAACAGTTTTTTTTTTTTTTTTTTTGTTTCATAAAGACACGAGGTGGATGCTCGTGCCTTTATGGTGGATGCTGCTGGCATTTGGCTCCGGATCCCAGGAGGATCTATGTGTGTTGTTAGGGAAAGTGTCTGACACATGACTGTGACAAGATCACCTTGTTTTCCCCTGAGGCATTGTGGGAATGTGCAGCTTGGTTGCCACAGCTGCCACCATCCGTCTCTTTGCCGCTGCACATAGCAATGAAAACATCACCAGAACCCAGCGGATGCTCTGGGTTGGAGTCTCTCACGGTGCTGAACGGTTCAGTAAATGATAGTGTCGAGATCTGCATCCATCGATCAGATTACACACCATATCACAAATTATTTTCAGTGGCTTTGGTGCATTTCTCATAGCAGAACTGAAATTCTCAAATCTTCAAATCATTGTGTCAGTCGTGCACACAATACAAGCAGTTATGTGCAATTCTCTACTTTTTTTTACATTTTCATTGCCGTGATCTTTGTTCAATCGTCTCAACCTCCACAACATTTAAGAATAAAAGTCCTAACATGCAAAAATGCTTACACAAGCACAAAGAGTTTCTTTAAATATATATTTAGATTGAAATGTAGCTGACAGAGAACGTGCCTAGCTTCATTTACTGCACTTTAATAAAAATGAATTTGTCCCATCAGATGATCAAGAGTCACATTTTTGCTTCTGCCTTAATGAACAAATCTTCCAGAGCATCATAATCCACCCTTATAGCGACTGTAGAGTATTGTGGTGTTATACTCTACAGTAAAAGAAAGTAAGAAGAAAGATAAAACAAATATCACATATACACGGTGTTGCTTTAAGGCCAACACTCCTCAAGAAGGCAAATTACAACAAGAACAAAGTTCTTTCTGGCCACAACCTTTCATACTTCACAAGAGCCAATGTGCAGAGGTCCCAGGAAGTTCTCATAAGTGTGTCCGATTGCACTGTGCCCTCCTCATATTTTTCAGACATCAAGAAAAATATTCTGCTCAGAATATGTGTCAAGAACAAGCTGTCCAAAACCAGGGTGGCAAGAACAGAATCATTTAGCATTTTGGAGCCCTGAGTTAGAACACATTTCTCTGCTCATGTGGTTTATGAATTAACCTTTACAAAGATATGGTGACAAAGTAACTATTTGATGTTTCCACATTGAATCAAGAGTTCTTACTTAGAGCCTGCAGTAAAGGAGTTGAAAAACATTCAGACTTTTTTATTACTTCTTACCAACTGCGCACTTGAATGCAAACAAATCAGTGATATGATAAAACATATTTTAGGACGTGAGAAGAAGGCGTGTATTTTGATTATCTGCTGCAGCTGTAAAGCTCGGTAAGTCAGAGAGTAAGAAAATAATGAGATAAAAATATGAGCACGACCTTAAAACTCCCACTATGTTGTGAGTCATGGCTGACTGTGGTTTTGTTTTTTCTTCCCTTTAGAAAATATAAAAGAGAATCTGATTTCTTGGTAAACTTTAGTGTGCACCCAACCTGTCAGGATGCAGATAGACTGCAGCTTGGGGTTGCACACGGCACACACAGCGGTGCAGAAAACATTACTTTACAAGATATATTGTAACACTTTTAAAAGCTCAAGCTTTATTTGCTGACATTGAATAGCTGTGCTGTTGGAAAATGTAAGCAGAAACTTTCTTTTAATTATTTCTTTGGTTATTTCTGGATGTACATCCAATTCAGTCCGGTTTCCATACCCTATTTTTGCTTTGTTGTGTTGGCATTTACTGCTCAGCATAGTGAAAAAAAAAAAAAAAAGTCCTTTAAGCATTTTAAAAGCTTACTCTGAATACAACTTGTATAAATAAAATCAAGAATCCATGGAGCTTCATTTCAGGGTTTCATGACAAAATCCCTGCAGCTCTGTGGAGAGCGTGTCAAAGAGACATAAAAGGTGTCATTTCAAAAATGGCCACACATTAAGTACATTTATTGATATCTGCTTTAGAAAAATCATCATTCTTTCATTTTAGGGATCTATTCATGGTGTTTCAGACTGCAGACTGCTGAGGGCGATTCATGGAGCAGTGAGAGGCATCTGAGCTCTAAATCTTGTGTGAGACATGTGTGTGTGTGTGTTAAAAGGCCTCAGGGTGTGCATGGCTACACGGATGTGATTGATGAACATGTGACAAGGACGTCAGTGTTTGTGTCTTCAAGAGTTTCTTGTTGCATTCCTCTGCCCTGTTTAGAAGTGGGAGGGACGGCTGGTTGGCTGCATCTCTAGTTTCTTAAAGTAAAGCTTAAACGTGACATATCAGATTATAAAATAATCTTCTTTTTGCCTAGAAATTAGTATAAATTTAAAGGTGGATAGAGAGAACAACTCAAAATGTTTAAGGCACCCCTATTTTTTCAAACCTTTCTTTCAAGAAGAAAAACTTTGTTATTTATTTGTTTTTCTAAGTCAGGATTCCCACACAGCGCGGAAAAGATTATTCAAATATTTTCCGGGACGAGACAATGCCACAATGACAGCAGTGTCACGGTTTGGTTTCGTCTAGTCCGATTTGTGCTCAGACTGTTTTGCCCTGCATGTCATTTTGTCAATTAATTTATATTCCAACATCAAAACTTCCTTCATGTTTTTGAAGATTCTGTGTTTAATAAAAGTGAAATTTCATGTGGCTGGGATCAGACTTTTTAAAACTTTTCCAGAGCTTTTCATTTGACATTAATTGTATTTTTCTTTCATTTTCTCTTCAGCTTGTGTGTCTGGCCATGAAAGATGAGAGTGCGGTGAATGTGGAAATCATAAAAAAAGAGCCCAAGTGGAAGCCAAAACAGGTGTCAAGCGTAACTTTTAGTGCAGATAAAAAGCGTCTAAGAAAACGTACATCTCTAATAAAAAAAGAGGAATCCGAAATCAACACAGGCTGAGAGATGTTATCCTATTCATTTTAGCCTTGTTAGCCACTTTTCGCTCTTTCAAATTCTCTCAAGTGACTTTTATTTTCATCCATGTAAACCACAACCTGACGGAGCCACTGGTTTCCCATGCTCCCTCTCTCGTGTCCCGCAGTCCGGCTGCTGTTTCTGCTGCTGGTCAGGTCAGCGTTCTGTAAGTTTGCTCTGTCATGTAACCAAACAAGCCTGAGAGGCCGTTGTTATTGTTAGATGTGACAGGGGTGAAAAACACGCAAGAGCGCGCTGTTGCTTTGTCAAATCATCGTAAGAGAGTGTGGATTCTGCCTTCAAACATAGAAACCAGGATAAAAAAACACAAAGATTTTATCTGTAACTCGATGTAATACACAGCTCATTATTGTTAAGATGATTATAATCATGATCCCATGTGCTGTCCGGCTTCATGTTTTTGCTCCAGCTGCACAGTCACTTGACAAGATAATGAGTGGATAATGGAAATTAAATCTCGGTTCATGACCCATTAAACTGAGGCACATAAAAATCCCTTGAACACAACATTTATTACGGTAGAGCTTCAGCTTTGTTTTTTGTAAAAAGAGAGAATTTATTTCATGAAAAAGGGTTTTCAGCAGGGAAATACATGCTATGTAAATATTAATGTAGTTCCATAAAAAAACTAACCTTGTGTCAGGCGAGACTGATTACATAAAGACGCTGCAATGCAAACAGAACAGCATGCTCCCTCTTTGGTATAAACGCTCCTGCCTGCAGAACAGGGAGAAGAAAGTCTGCTTTTCATTCACTGAACGTTGTTTTTGTCTGGAAACTCGTGAATGAGACGCAGCAGACCTGGAAGTTTGTCATGTGCTCTCCTGCCCACCGTGTCATAAAATGTTTATGGCCTGAATCTGGTCGGATCAGTGGATGCTGATTTGGACTAAATATTTTTTGCACTTTCCCAACATTCAAGCTTTAAATCTGTAAAAATGTACCTTTTGTTTGCGCTGAGAAGCGTCATTCACATTTTATTGACGTTGTTGATGAAAATGTTACTTAACCGATGGATCGGGAATATTTATTTTCATGTGAATGTTCGCAATGACCTCTTTCTCACAAAGGGGTAGAACACATATTGTGCACAGAAGTATGTTGAGATCCAAAGTAGTTACTGCTTGTTTGTTCCAGGAGCTATTTTTGGTTAAATGTTATTCCCCCGCTGCCTGAAGAACCGTTACAAATCTGAAATGAATCTGCTCTGGTGATGCTTCAGAGGACAAAGAAGTGAGCAGAACAACACCTAACCTCACCATTAGAAAACCTGCACATCTAGGTTTTCTAGTATATACAGTGTTGAAAATAAACTCTATAAATCAGACACAAGATAGTCGTCAGGACCAGCCACAGTCTATTAGACTTTTTAAATTATGCTGCTGCCGATAAGATATTGTAACCATTTACCTTGCTGTCTGTAAACCCCATGAAAGTAAGAACTTTACTGTCATTTGAGCTTATTATATGGGTTAATGCTTAACTATTACTAAACTATTTAACTATCTATCCCTAACGTTGAGGCTGGGAAAGTAATTGATGTTCTAAACTGAAATTAGGGCGGAGAGAGGGAGTCATTCATACCTTTCTGGTGGTTTTATCCTGTTGCAACTCAGAAAACATGCTGAGGTCCAAAGAAGTAGTGAGTCCCGCAGTCTGATAAAAATCCTAAACTGGAAAAAATAGTAGACTGGATTAATATTAAGATTTGAAAAAAATTATAATAATCCCAAAAAATAGTTAAATTGGGATGAATGGTAAATCTAGAGAAATTACTATACAAGAAAAAAAATGAATCCAAAAAAGTAGTAAGTAAAAAAAAAAAAAAGGTCAAATATGATGATGATACCAATCTAGAGGGGAAAAGGTTAATTGGAAGAAATAGTAAAATTAGATAAATTTTAGAAAAGATACTATGGGAAGAAATTGGAAGTGGAAGGGGGAAACTGTTTATTAATATTGTTGTGTTGTAAGTATCTGTTCAATAGAAAGACCTTTAAAAACGTAGTGTTATCAGTTGAATACCATATTTCAAAATTTAGAGGCTCCTCCTTTTCAGGAAGACAGATTGTTCTTTTTTTATACTGAATCTTCAGTTTGGTTTTAAATCCTGCTGTGTTCCTTCTGTGGGTTCTGGCACAATCTGAATTGAAGCTCCTGCAGGGAAACAAAAACTCCTACTTTAATTTTTCTTCAACATTCGACTAATTGGGACTGTTTTACTAGAACCTGAGCTCCTGTCCCGCTTCTTGGTCCTTAAAAGCACATTATTCCTGGACGCCATCAATCATGTCACTGACCTTCCCTCTGCATGAGGCTATGTGGCTGCTTACTGCAACCTCAACTTTAGCTTTTTCCATTCTAGACATTTTCTGCCATCTGTAATTACTTGCTTTAGTGTGAAACGGTTGATAAACACGACAGGAATTTGACATGACAGAGACTCCTTGTTCTGAGTTTGACACCGTTGCTCATTTCAGTCTGACAGCCTTTCTAGTGGCAGGAAACAATAACACAAACTTGCCTGTCAAACATATTTGATAAAAGCAAAGGAATCCAAAAAGTGGGAACTTAAAGAGGTTTCTTGTTTTTTTGCTGCTGTAATTATGTAGCCTTCCTGGGGAGCTGAGCCCTCAGTGCTTTCTAAATCAATTAGAGCTCTGGACAGTAATCTGCCGCGAATGGCAGCTAATGTGCCGAAGGTGAGCATCCTCTTCTCTCTCTCGCTGATAGCCATCTGTGGTCTGGGCTCAGTGCCAGAGCGGAGCGGAGTGAACGGCAGGTTGACGGCCGACTGATACTGAAACCATCACAGGGACAAAGTCAAAACAGATCCCATCCTTTGAGCTCCACACGCCTCATCTCATCAGTCTGCCTGTCAGAGAGATGACTGCTGCTACATCTGGAAAACACTCAGAGGCGACTTTCTTATTTTGTTTTATTTATTATTACAGTCGTAGACAAAGGTTGTGGCACGGACATAAATGTGTTTTCAGCTTCAGTTCACTATATATTTACATTATTACGCAGATGCATATAAAATCTTGTGACTTGTTTAGAAAATGTAACTTTATAACAAATCAACCTTATTAGTGTTTCCTCTCTTCATAAGGACATAATAACCTGTGACAGAATGAGCTCAATTCACAGTGATTGCTGTAAAAGAGGGCCAGATGTGGCTGAAGTCATTGTATTCTTCTGAGCACCTGTCGTCAAAATGGCCTCACATGTGCAAGGAGAATGTTAATTTTGCACGTCTTGATTTTGCATTGTTCTTTTGTCTTTTGAAGCAACTTAATGGATCACGAATCCCACGTCAAAAACGTCCAGTATGTGTTTAGATCAATGCCTGCTGTAGGCTGGGATGCAAGATCAAAGATGAAAATTCAAGTTTTAGTGAATTTCTTAAGTTGCTGAGTAAAAATGTCTTGCCATCACAACCAGAACCAGAATTTTTCTTCTCCTCCTCTTAATTGTCTCCCATATTTATTGAAATGAAACTGTCTTGGGTTTAAAAGCTACACTTGAATGAGTTTCTGGACACTAATAGGACTGATATAAAGGTAGAAAATACATGATAAAATAAAGGTAATAATAGCCTCCTGGACAAGTCAGGCTTGTAAAGGAGAACATGTTGAAATGACGGATTAAAAAACGTCCAAAAAGGTCTGCCTAACTTTACGATTGTCTCATCCTGAGAGATGCGAAACAGAATTGTGTTTCCACCATTGGAGAGCTTCCTCAACACTGGCAGCAGGTGGATGTGAGCGCATTTACAAGCAGATTGAGGACTTGTCCTTTGTAAAACATCTTCGGTGAAAAAGACCAGAAGCAAGCGACTTCAGTCCAAGAAGAACATCAAGAACCGAGTGAAGAAGTGGAATTCTGCAGGAAGTTAAAGGACGGATCACAGAAGACAGAGGACTCATTCCTCTAGTGAATCCTCCCTCCTTACAATTCGGGGCCTCCTCCCATCGAGAGGAAAAATAAATGCTGCAGTGGATAAAACGTTGTTCTCCTGGAGGTGGACCGCCGTGTCACAAGGCAAAAGCGATGATGAAGTGGATACCAACATAGCTTTGTCATTTAAAACGATTGTGATCAACTCCAAACTCTACCGAGACAGGAATAGATCAGCATCACTCGGTATGAGGCTCCTGAAGCCTTTCAGACATCTGGCATGAAGAATGCTTGAAGAGCAGTATTTGAAAAGTAATGCAATTGTGTTTAGTATAAAATAAAAACATAAAAAAATCAGACCGAATATTTCCTCTCCAAGCAGGAGGTGAGGAAAAGCTTCGTTATCTCTGACAGAAACTGATTATGCAGTCAAGACCGGACACAAGTTCTGTTTGAAATGACTTCCTCTTGGGGTTATCTTATCTTCTGCAAGAAGTGTGCTCACTGCAGGCTCTAACACGCCTCACCCTTAAGAGCACCTCATTTTGTGGAGTCTTAAGATTTGCAACCTTACTTGTTTTTTTTTCATTAACTCGTAGGAAGATATTAGGGTTTTCCCTCTGACCTCTTGATTTTCTTCTAAGCTTATTTTTCATATCTTGCATCCTTTCTCCTTCAACCCGTTACTCCCAGATGCAACATTCGCTTGTTTCCAACCTCTTGAAACCGTTTTCCGTGACGTTCGTGTTTCCAGCGAACACAAAACTATCTTGGAAAACTTTTCACAAACATTTAGATAAGTAAAAAGCAAGACGTTTTCCTGTCAAGTCTAAGTTTTAACTTTTAGACTAAAATTGTGAAATGCCTTCATGTTCTATAGGGAGTTATTTCATTATTGTGTTTTTGGAGGATGCCTTTGGCTTTAAAATATGACATTGTCTTTCTGCAGGGTAAAATGTTGATTTAGTTTATGCAGTTAATTATTTTTTCTTTTACATTCTAATATTGGGAATTACTGATAAAGTAAAGTTGCAAGGGACGGCCAGACTCCAAATGAATTTGTTCAGGAGACACTAACCTGACTAATCTTTGACACATTGTTGGATGGGGCCCACATACAAAGGGTGTTCTGTGAAATTTGAACCGGGGCTTTTGTGTCGGCCACACCATCTGTTGCAGGAATCTGGGGATAAATAAGAAAATTAACTGGCTTTCTGATGGAGTCTCTATCCCGTAAACAGTAAGCTACCCACAAATGAGCGCCTAATTTTAACCAGTACCTTCTGACCACAAACTGAATGTCTGACAGGTTAAGCAACATCATTAATGTTGCTCATTATCGCTGTGTGTGTGTGTGTGTGTGTGTGTGTGTGTGTGTGTGTGTGTGTGTGTGTGTGTGTAAAAGCTGTGTTTGCATTGCAAATGTGTGCAAATCTTTGTCTCTGGCTAATGTAAAAAAACAAACAAACACAAAATTAGCAATTTCCATTAAGCAAATTTATTTTTGTAATTTCAATTACAGCAATTTAATGGTTAACTGAAATGCAGCTTATCCCTCTCTTTCATAAGAGAGGGAGAAAGAGAGAGAAGCATTATTTTCTTAAACTTTTCTATCTACATCTTATGTCAGCATCTAGAATGTTAGTTTTCAAATTCTTTGAGAAAGATAATAGAAAAACTTTACCGTACTGTATTAAGTTTACTGTTTTTAACATCTCCTTCCCTGTTTAAAAGGATCTTCCTAAATAAACAGCTCTGATGCTGGTGTGGAAAATAAATTTCCATTTAAGGGAAACAGACATCAGAGGAATATGAAGGATCCACACCGGTGCCTTCTAGTCAGCAGCCGATGCTCCAAGGCCCTTTGTCCAGTGATTTCCAATGTTCCCGACTCAAAAGCATCAATAGTACTTAAAAATCTATGCAAAGCAGGAATCCAGCAACCTATTTAACCTCAGAAGACTTCTGCAAGACATGCTGAAAGTGATGCTCTCTCTCGCTGTCTTGAATCCTGAATGATGCATCTCGACAGGTCACACGTTTTTAAAAACACCTCACTGGCTCAGAAAACAGCCATCTTTCACTTCATCCAGTACCAACTACCACACAGAAAAGTGTTGTTGGACTCATTGTTAATTCACTGGTCGGATAAAAGGTTGGATTTCTATTTTTGTAACCATCACAGGTCGATTTCAACTATTGATCGCGTGAGAAATACGACAGACAGATGACAAGAATAGAGAGTAGTTTTGCCTCCACATTCAATAAGAGTCTAGTCAAAGTAAATAATTACATTTGTTATTAAATGAGGAGGCTGCTGCCAAAAAAAAGAGGATGCTCAGCTCTTTTTGTGTTGCATTGATTAAGGCTATTCATCAATGTGTGCTAATAGCTGCGGTACCTCTGACATGAACGCTGGACAAATTCCAAATGAAATGTGACGTCGCTGTCAGAGTTTTTAAAGATCAGGATGTTTTTTTGTAGGTGCTGCAGTTCCTCCTACGTGCTGGGGGGGGTTGGGGTTTGGCAAGTCGGTCAAGAGCGCTGCTCTTCCATCGTTAATGGCCAGGAAATGTCTATGTCGTAGAAACTAATTGGATTTTCTTACCAGGAAAGCATCTATATGGCTCCATTAGCCAGGAGTAAACGGCGACATGCAGCTGAGTGAGAGACAGGTGGGCTAATGCAGATAGAGGCAGGAATCCATGCTGGGTTGTTTTCGCAGAAGAAATTAGAGGATTGGCTCACAAACAAAATGAATGTGCTTTATGTTTTCACACAATTACAGAAAAACATACAATATTATGGAAGAAATCTTTAAAGATCAACATGTACACATTTTTTTTCAATAAGAAAAATGTGGCTTTCATAAGTAAATAAACTTCTGGTTTATTTTTTACCTTTAAAAGCATTTTAAATGGTTTACCTTTTTCTCTTCTTTCAGTCCAGTGCAGAGGTAATTTAGCAAATAAAGACATAATTAATTTATGTGGAAATGCATATTTAAGCACATGGTTAGCAAAAGTCAGCCAGAAAGACAGCAAAAGCTAAAAGTTCTGGCTATGAAGTGGTGTTTTCCTTCCCATTGAGGAGATTCCCACAGAGCTCTGTTCAACTTGCAGCAACAATTTATAGCAACAAACCTCTTAAGGTCACTGGGCCTCTTCTCTGCCCTGAACTCCTATGCATCTACTCAAACAATGTGGCTCCAAGTGTATTTGAGGGTCCCCTTAGACTAAAAGGACGGTCAATTCAGGGGAAGCTAAAGGGGGGGAAATCCTTGGTTCCTCACAGACAGATCATGAAGGAACAGTGGTGCTACTATGCTGCCTGTAAATCAGGCCTTTCTTCCTGTGTGAGGGTGCCATGCTGGAATGCGGTGCATTTATGTGTACATGGGTGGGCTTCTCATTCCTATCATAGCATCCCTCTCTTCTTCTTTTGCCCATCAGGACTTTCCTCCTTTTTACTGATTTGCATTTCTTACTTGAGTTTGTACAAAAATATTAAATAAAGATGATGATGATGATGATGATGATGATGATGATGATGATGATGATGCTGATGATGATAATCCTGGGCAGTCTTAACACTTTTGTTCACAGAACTGAACAATTTCGTCTTTGCTCTTGCATATTTGAAGTAAAAAGCTGTTTTAAATAGTCTCATTATTACATATCCTATGTTTTGGATATTACTGCAAATAATTCAAACAACTAGAACCTTTTCACATTTGGTCACATTACAACAAACCAGACTGCATTTTAATGGGATTTAACAAAACTGAACTTTGTGGCTTTCATGTAAAACATTGCGTTTGGCAGAGAACTAACCCCGTGTATCCACCCTGAACACAACAGCCCTACTGTGAAGCATGGAGGTGGCATCATATAATAATGTTAGGAGACTTTTGTTCAGCAGGGTTCAGGGAGTTTATGAGATGATTGGGGGAGAGCTGAATACAGAGACTCCTGGAAGAAAAGCCATTAAAAGCTGTAAAAGATTGGGGTAGAGGTTTGCATTTCAGCAAGTCAAAAATAAACACAAGAAGCAGAATGCTTTAGAACAAAGTATTTATGTGTTAGATTGGACCAGTCAAAGCCCAGATCTGAATTTATATGACAATCTGTAGCAACATCTGGAAATAGATACAGGCAAATATGCTAAATGCAATCTGAGTGCGCTTGAGTTATTAGTTTTGCAAAGTAGGATGGGTAAAAGTCTTCAGTCAAACCACATCTGAAAATACATTCAGCTGCAAATACATCAAAAGATAGTTTTCCAAAGTATTTAAGAAAGAGAGTCGAATACAGCACATCCCTCATCTTTAACTATTCAAATTGTAATAAGTACATAAACCCTTTTAACTAATACTTTTGCACTACTTTGAGTTGGCCTGTAATATAAAAACATAATAAAATATCTGAACTTTTGAGTATAAATGAGTAATTTAGCAAAATACTGCAGCTCAAGATGTTTTGTTTCTTATTTTTGAATATACATATTCTGAGAATTGCTGTCACAATGGCACATTAAAAATATTTTCTGAAGAAAATGAACATGATGAAAACAATCAAACACATGCCCCCCTGACCAGGATGATTTTTAATCTAAATCAAATCAAAACACCTAAGTGGGGCCTATTTACGGTATACATTGTTTCAGTTTCGTATCTTTGGGTTTTTAGTATCCCAAAGATAAGAATATCAGTTTGACCAATGTTGACTTGTGGTGGACTTCTATAAAAACTGCAGTCATGATCATTTAAAAGAGAAATTTTAACAACATGTTTACTTTTTGTTGTTTTGGAATCCAAAACTTGGCTCAATGTAAACCACAAGTTTTGGAAAGCAGACATAAAAACAACTTCATTCCCCTTTTCCAGCCAGGGCTGCTGTGGAGGTAAACATGGAGGACAAAGTGGAAGCTTTTTTGGGAGACACAGCTCAGATCACCTGCATGTTCAAATCGGACGACTTTGGCGGCAGCGGCAGCATGACCATAGAGTGGTACTATGTGAGTGTCATCAAACCTTTTACTCTAGACACCCAGAGAGCAACACCAGCTGTCCTAACATGCACACTGATGTGTGTGAACCTGCAGGTAAAGGGTTTAAAAGAAACTCAACGAATCTACAGACTGGACAGCCTTCAAAGCACCGTGGAGAAAAACACTCCTTACTCTGATCGGATCAGGGTGGATACCACCAGAACCGGTGGAGAGGTGGTGCTGACGATCAGAGATGTGCAGCTGAAAGACGATGAGGTGGCGTTCAACTGTTACGTCAAGATCATTGGCGAAGGGAGCGGAGAGGGAGGCACAAAGCTGAAAGTGTTTCGTAAGATTTACTGCATTCTGATGGCTAAGAGATTAAAAACAGCTAGAGATGGATTTACATTAAGCAGTCGGTTATTGCCCGTCTTCCTTCTCTTCACATTGTCCTTTTTTCTTTTCAGAAACGCCAGAGGATCCCACAATTCATAGTGTGGAACATGGAATATCAGTCAGCGATGAATTGACAAAGGTAACCAGGTCTTTGATCATAGAGATGAACCCATCCATCCATCCATCCATTTTCTGTGCACCCTTGTCCCTAATGGGGTCAGGAGTTGCTGGTGCCTCTCTCCAGCTGCGTTCCGGGCAAGAGGCGGAGAACACCCTGGACAGGTCGCCAGTCTGTCGCAGGGCAACATAGAGACAAACAGGACAAACAACCATGCACACACACACTCACACAGAGATGAACCATTTGAAAATAATAAACTGTCAGACAACACCCTCATGTTTGGACTCCTATATTACACAGATTGCCTCTTGCGAGGTGAAAAATGGATACCCCAAACCGAAGATCACCTGGTACAGAGACAAAATGCCACTGCACAATATTCCAGATGGTGAGACACATTTCCATTAGCCAGTATTTAGTTGTACAGTTTTCATTTCTGATCATATGGTAAAAACACAGTACTTTATTAGAGGCATTATTATCCAAGATTTCCGTTTCAAGATGTTTGGCTATGTAAAGATTCACAAAAGTTAGTAAACTACACCTCGGCCTTATTACAAAGAAGTAATTTAAATAGATCCTGTCCATCAAAAGGTAAAACACCTCAAAAAGTAATAAATTGTGCTACGTGTTGAACAAATTCAAGAAGAGATGAGGATCAAAGTCATCGATCTCAGACTGGAAATAGTTCAGAGACAATTTCTCTCTGAACTATACTATGGTTCGCTGGACTTTGGGACTCCAGCGAACCACAGAAAAAGCCACAATCCACAAATGGATAAAACCCGAAACAGTGGTGAACCTTCACAGGAATGGCCTGCCTGCCACATTTCCTTCAAGAATGCCTCAACAACTCATCTAGATGGTCACATCAGAACCCCAGACATCTACAGCACAACAAACCTACTTAGCTCATTTAAATCAGTGATTCAGCAAAAAGAAAGAGAAATGGCCTGAACCACTACTTATGTAAAGAGCACAAAAACATCCGTCTCACATTTGCCAAAGAACCCGTCGTTAATCCCAGAGGACAGCTGAAACAGAGTCGGGTCTCATTTATAAAACTGACGTACACATGAAATGAAATGAAACTGGTGAATGTCAAACAATATTTTCCTTTTTAATCAATTTATCTTTCTCTGACTGTGAATCAGCTCTGTAACGGCTTACCTTTTTACATCTCTCGTGTTTGCAAATGTTTTTTGTCTTCCAGCTGTGCAATTGGATCACAGAGTCACCACTCAGTCAAGTGGTTTATTTTTGGTCAACAGTGACCTGAACATGAAGATTGAGAAGAAGGACAAAGATGCAGTTTTCTACTGCGAGGTCACATTCCTTGTTCCTGGAGCTGAGAAAATGCTTGAAACCAACAGTATTAACATCACTGTCTTCTGTGAGTAACCCAGACTTCAAATATGAGAGTTTTCTGGCAACAGCTGCTCTGGACATTTTGGGTGAATTTCAAGCGAAGCAGAAGTAATTTGTTTTAGAGATTCTCTACCAAAACAGTAGTTACATATCATAGAAACATATTTTAGTTACAAGATGTTCTTGAGGTTTGTGTGATTTAGTTTTGTCCATGGACGATGTAATCTGAGAGTAGAAAAGAATCCGCAGTACTAAAAAGTTAGAAAAATGTCTGTTTTCTGTAGTAAATAATATAGTCACTTAATAACTTTGAGAGTTATGTTATGAGACGTAGTATATTTTTTTCCCCATTTCATAACATTTCTGGATCTTTCTGATTGCTAAAAATTCCCAATTAAAGTCTGACCTTCCCTTCTTTGTTTCAGATCCTCCCACGACAGTAAATCTGTGGGTTGAATCCCCAAAGGGTAAAATCAAGGAGGGCGACACAGTGGACTTCCTCTGCGCCAGTGATGGAAATAGTGAATCCCAATTTTTCATAATTCAGAATAATGATGTAAGAAATTTGATTTTCACCATAACTCTTGTGCTACCTCTACATGGATTAAACAGCCATCAAACATTAATTCATTTCAGTAATTCAAGTCTAATACTTCATTTGATTATGTTATATTATATTCTTAAATGTAAATGTTTTTTTGCTTAAATAAAGAAACTTTATGGCCTACACAGGAAGACTGCTGATCTTACAGCTGTCCATCAGTCTTTCACTGACACACTCTGAAATGAGAGGATGTCACTAAAGGTCATTGCTAAACAAGCTGCATCTAAGAGTATTAATGGAAAGTTGAGGGGAAGGAAAAAATGTGCTAAAAATGGCACACCTGAGGAAATTTTATTTATTTTAACTTCTGTCCATTTTCTAACTATCTTTGTTCCTAAAACATGAATAACAACTTGTATGTGATTACATTGTGTTTGATAAGACTGTTATTTGGTTTTGAAGGGTCCACGTTTGAAGATGGAGAACGTTACTCGTCACGATAGTAGTGTTTACCAGTGTACCGTAGAGGACTTTGAAAATTCTGTGAGATTATCAACAAACACCACAGTGTTTGTCAACTGTAAGGACTTTTAATTTTATCTGCAATGAGAACAATAAATGTGACTTATTCAGTACTCAGTACTTTATCTTTTGCATAGATCTGGACGAGGTGGTCATTAAACCCACCGGCTCTGTTTCGGTGGACTGGAAGAAAGAGTTTTCGGCTACCTGCAATGCTTTATCATCTCTCAGCACCAAGACAATGTGGTTTAAGGTAACAGTGCAATGTAGTTTCGCACAAAGTAGCAAAACAATTGTATGTATGAGACAATGTCGCACCACCACAAGCTTACTGATACTGACTGTTTTTTACTTAGAAAAAGCAGAGGTCTGTTGCATTAAGAACCACTAATGTATGCTTTGCTTTCTATGTAAATGCTAATGGCAGCAAGTACGTCTGATGTGTTTTTTCTGCAGAATGGAGAAGAAGTTGCAAAGGGTCACCATTTAAACCTAAAGGCTGTAACGTATGACACCGCAGGAACGTATGTTTGTGTAGTGACAGTACCGGAGATTCAGGGAATGCAAGCCAACGCTTCACTACAGCTTACTGTTCAGGGTGAGTTGGACAACAAAACAGCTTATGTGGAACTATTGCCTAAGGATGAATTTACTTGTTAAATGCATTTTTACTTCATAGTTAAGAATATCAAATGTGTTTGCTTCATGTCTTTATTTCTGCAGGCCCACCAGAGATTATAGAAAAACAGCCCAATGAGAAAGAGACCAATGAGAGGGAACTTGAACTTACCTGTCACATCAGAAGTTACCCAACTCCCAATATAACCTGGGGAACCACTAATGGGAAGGTACTACTGAGAAATGTCTTTCAGTTTTAGCTTTAAATCCAACATACGCAAAAAGGATTCAGTTATCAGACCTAACTCATAAATATGTGACGAGGCCAATTATGATAAAAACCAAACTATCTATGTCTCATAAATCCAAACTGGTCAGGTGAAGGTAATGGCATAGATTATTTCCTGAGTCTTTGAAGGGAAATCTCTGGTTCTGGTATTAGTTCTTTTGACAAATAACTCTTCTACATGATACTCGTCAAGTTATTATTCAGGAAGATGCCTTTTCCACAGTAGACTGTCATCAAAATCTAATGGTAGCAGGAGGTTCCCAGTAGGGCATGGACTGGAAACCATTATTAGGGTATACCAAAATTCCTAAAATGTTTGTTTCAAATTCACAAAAAAATAAAACCAGCTCCTACTGTTTAAAGTTCTTTGAATCAGGAGTTTATACACTAAGACACACAAAACACAAAACAGTGTCAGAATTTGTTTTGAGTTGAAAACAAATTCAACTCAAAATTTGTTTTCATATTTTGACGTGGTCAGTGACTATGACCACGTCATAGTCACTGACCGTGGCGTCAGTGACTATGACCACGTCATAGTCACTGACCGTGGCGTCAGTGACCGTGGCGTCAGTGACTATGACCACGTCATAGTCACTGACCGTGGCGTCAGTGACTATGACGCCACGGTTACTCAAAATGCCAACAAAAGTAATAGCTCCCCTCACTTGATATTGGTGGGACAAGTACCAACTTTTCAAGCTTTTTCAAAACAACCTTTGACCCAAATCTGACCCTTTTATTTTGTAACCACACTGTTCTGTCTGGAAATGTGTGTTTGTGGCAGATCATCAGCTCCTCAAATCACATGACCGAAGTGGGTGCTAAGAGCGTAGCCAAAGTTCAAGTCAATATTACTTCAAACACAACTGTTTTCTGCAACGCCTCCAATGAGTTCGGCAAAGACTCGGTTACGTACGTCATCACATTCAGTGAGTACCTGCTTCATTCCTGTTGTCCACTCTGTCGTTTTGTCTGGATGCCCCTTCCTTCCCCATCTGTCCTTCCCCTTCTTGTCTGTGTCAAGGTTTGTTTTGTATTCTTCGTCTGAAGGTCAGGAGCTCTCTGTGACGTGTTGTAAAGTGTTGCCTGTAATTTGGAGCACTTCACCGTGTGTTCTCTTTGCAAAAGAGGCAACGTCGTGAAGCTGCTCGGCTGTTGACGTGAACCCCTCCGTTCCCCCTAATGTTGTAACGTGAAGTGTGCTCCCATCTGTGCCCCCTACCCCCTTTCAGCTAAACACACCACCACACCAGCAACTACCACCACCACAATATCTCCAACAACCATTACAGCAGCCAACACAACCAACAATACAAGCACATCCACCAATGCTGCCAAACCCAAATCCAAAGGTAAGATCAGTTGCTTTGCGCCTCTTTAGCCTAATCAAGGTAAACTAAAGGTTCCAGTAATCATCACTGATTTAATACTGTATATCTGTTTCATCAAGTTACTATGTTTAATATAAATTATTTGTATCTTATTTGTAACCTTACATATTCTGTAAATTATGATTGTGTTGCACTGATCAATTAATCATTAATTGAAATCAGTCCACTTTCATTGATTCTGACATTGGCCTTTCCAATACATCAACCTTGTACTTCACTGAAAGTTTCAGCTTAAAAAAAAATCACCAAAACAATATAATCAGCAAATTCTACTTCTGAAAAATGGTACGGCTTTTAGATATACTACTACTATTAATAATAATAATAATAATAATAATAATAATAATAATAATTAATAATAATAATAATAATTAATAACAATTAATAATAATAATAATAATAATAATAATAATAATAATAATAAAAAACTTAATACTTTTTTTTTCATAATCAAGCAGATCAAATACTGAAGAATCTATTGTTTTACTTGTTGACCTAAATGTGACATGACTCAATACATACATGTTGGTAATCTGTAATTTTTGGTTGAATTAAAATCACAACCAGTAACATCAGGCTGATGTATTTTTAATTATATTGTTCACCGATTATTCTAAGATAAAATTTATAACCTGAGAAAATCATAATGTGGTTCAAAAGCCGGCATCTGCGAAACAGAGAAGGATATTAAAAACTGTCAGAACAGCATCTCTGTTGGACAGAAATATCCACAAATATAAACATAACTGAATGCTTTGAATCCACTCAGTGAGCCTCTTCACTGCTGTACAGGATGCTGCTTTTTTCTCCGTCTCTCTCTTTTTTTTTTTTTTTCAACATATGCCCTGCCAGGAAACTTTCCATCCCCTCAGAGGGAAGCTGTTCTGGATTTTTGTTTCTCTCTTGTGAAATGAGATTAAAGAGGGCTACTGTGGGAAATGACTCAGGTCACTGACCAAGATTCATTCTAGATTTTTCTTAGCTTTGGAGACATAAGAGCCTTTGAAATTAAGTAATTTTGTCTGACTTTTTCATGCTGAATGCCTGGAATGCCCGTTTGTGTGTCTGGGTGTATCAGCCCTGCTGATTCAGTTGTTTAACACACAAACCCTCTGATAACTCTGCTCATTTGGTTTTTCTCAGTCAAAGCAGAAACACCCAAACCACAAGAGAAAGTCCAAAAAGGTTTGTATGTCATGTTGCTGCAGATCGTCTTCAAAAACCAAAAAGCATCCTTTAGCTTATCCACCGTATCAGTTTTCTGACTCTCTTCCAGCAGACGTTCCTTTCCTATTGAGAACAACATTGTTGTCCATTACCTCCACTTGTCCCTCTGCATGCTTGATGCTTATTCTCCCTTTTGTTTTTGGTTTAAGCGCACCTCTTCTCCTGCAGACTTGAAACTTTCGCACATTTTTTCTTCTGAGTTGCCAGATTTAGATCACCTGAAAGGTGCAAGCACTGCTGCATTGTTATTGAATGCTTTCTGTCACACCCTCACCTGCCATCGGACTCTTCCAACTCCGAGCATAATCTCTTTTACAAATCGACTTCCTCTGATTTGTATTTCTGCTTCTTCTTCAACAGGAAGCTATGGTGTTGTCATTGCAGTGATCATTATCTGTATCCTGCTTCTGGCCATCTTGGGCAGCGTGCTTTACTTCCTTTACAAAAAAGGCAAGATCTGCAATCGATCAGGAAAAAAGGACTTGTAAGTTTAATGAAAATAAAATTGTCTGTTTTTATATTTGTTAAGACAGATAAAGGGATTCTCTAGGTTTTGTTAATTTTTACTGTTGGGTCTAATGTAAAGAAGTAGATTTATATATTTATGTATAGAAAACACTGCTGGAAAAATAAACTTTTCTGTTAAATTTAAATAACAGGAGAGAAGTTTTGTATTCTTATTTGCTAACAACATTTAAATCCAGTTTTCCAAGCTACTGCAAATATTAATGTTTTACCAAGTTTGTATTAAAATACATTAATAAAATTCTACAACTTAAGTGGAAACATTTAACTAAAGAAAATCTGATACTCCTAAACGTTTTTACAGGCATGATGCCATAATCCAATTTAATCAATTCCACACACCTAATCCCAATAGACGCACACTTTTCATTCGAGAAAAATATCAAACGTAGCAAACTTTAAAGACGTGATGAGATGCAAAATCCCCTTTGTTCAGACCGTTTCTGTATGCAAGCTTTTAAGGTAAACAAGCAGCTGTGTTGTGGATTTTCCATCACACCCTTTTTGTTTAGGTCTCACTGAATAAACTACAAAACAAACTGACCCCTGGATGGGCTCCTTGTTATAATTAAAGATTATAACTCTGGTCACATGAAAAAAGAAATTCCTTGGGTAAAGTTTTATATAGTCTCAGTTCGATTTAAATGGCAGACTTAATAAATCGTTTCTCCACCAACATTTGCATTATATTTTCCTTTTCTCCTTGCAACTGAAACACAAGTAATTTTTTCTTTAGCCAAGGATATTTAGTGAAGGCATGCAGCATAAATCCTTTTCAGCAACAAAAGCGCAACATCCACATTAGGTACCGTTTCACATCCTCCTAATGACTGACATTATTATACAACTCTTAAGTCACTTATTTGAGTCTGTTCTTGTCCAACCCAAGCACTAAAGAGAAGTCCAGCAAAGATAAGATTGTGGTGGAAATGAAGAGCGACAACACAGAGGAGGCGATTCTGCTTGGGGTCAACGGAGAAAAACAGCTACCCAACGACCAGGTAGATCCCCAATCCTGGACCAGACGCAGTGCTGTTCTGCTGATCGGATCACATGTTTTTCTAACGCATCACTGTTTCTCCTTGTGCCTGTTTGTATGTTAATGTTCCTGTTCATCCTCTGGAGTGATGAGAACCTGCATGTTCAGAAGTGAGGTGGTGAGAAAGCTGCTCCTGGTGTTCCCTCTCAGGCTCAGACCCCCAGATGCCTTCAAGTCTCCACCAAAGCTCCTTCTTTCAGAGTTACATCATGGAGATAATCAGCTGACAAACAGTTCAAAGTGAAAGTTTTTTTGTTTTTTTTTTACTTGCTGTCCAATATGCTCGAGTTGAAATTAAACACAATTTGCAAGCTCCATGATGTAACTCCACAACACGCCTACCAAGCTTTGACTGTCTGTCTCGTTACTGCAAGCCTTGTATACTGCTGATTGTCTGTGGAACAAGAATTATAGCACAAAGCTGACAGGGTCTGTTTTAGATACAGAGGTGGACAAATTCATTGTCTGCCCTGAGAAAAGTGTGTAAAATCCTTAAAATAAACTACTGTTTTATTCAGGTTACATAATCTCACAATGAAAGGTTGTGAGAAATCCAATGGTTATTTCAAGGAAATTTATTCAGATATCTACAGTACAGACCAAAAGTTTGGACACACCTTCTCATTCAATGAGTTTCCTTTATTTTCATGACTATTGACATTGTAGATTCACACTGAAGGCATCAAA
>CAEFZX010030723.1:0-28336 GCA_903066825.1 Alfaro cultratus | reverse complement strand
TATCACGTTTTTGTCTGAAACATGAAATTATTTAGTTAAAAGTACATGATATTCTTTTGTTAATGTAATAACCCCCTAAGTTCCTTTTTTACAGTGTAATGAATCATGTTATCTCAACATGATTACATTTCATAAACGTGAAGTTGCTGAATATCTTGTTTATCCAACATGATTGTATAATGTTTTTGTCTGAAACATGGAATTATTTAGTTAAAAGTACATGATATTCTTTTGTTAATGTAATAACCCCCTTGGTTCCTTTTTTACAGTGCAGCTGGTAAAGCTCCGGGTGGTTCTGAGCACACCAGTGGACTATCCAATTATTTCAACCTCCTGTCGGTCCTGGATCAGACCAATAGCTGCATTTGCAAATATGCACAAAGTTTTGTCAATATTCTTCTAATGTTGAAAAAAACACAATTCCCATTAAATAAGAAATGCAATTAAAATCACACATGACTAAGTTTGTTCATGCAATAAGTCACTAAAAAATATTCTACACCATGATCCTTTGAAATGTCAAATTGCACAATTATATGGTCGATGGAAACGCATTTGTTCAGGAGTTTCAAAGATGGGCTGACTGAGGTGTTGTCACTTGCTACCAATAGAACAAGAATGGGAAGATGACAAGGTGCAGATCTGGTCAGTAAGGTCACTCAGTAAGATCACGCTTGGTGTCCTTACTGAGTGTGATTGGTTAGCCTCACACTCAGACCATATGGGGATGATGTTGCTCCTGAAAGCAGTATTTGTCTTCTCTCTTGGGGGTTTTTCTCAGGATGTTCTCAGGAGAGATAAAGTGAGAGAGAGAGAGAGAGAGAGAGAGAGAGAGAGAGAGAGCGTGCTGCAGTGCAGATCCCCAGGCTCAGGAGAAAAGGAAAGGCAAACACCATGTGTGGCTGGCCTTGACAGTTGAGCATGGAGGCTCACAGATATGTAAAGTGCCAACTTCAGAGACACTTTCCGTGAAATACTGACGATACAAGATGAATTCAAATATATGCTTTTCAGGGATGCCAAAGTGAGACCTGAAATTATCAGATCATGGTGAGGCATGGAGGTGATTGTGCAGAAGGAATGTTTTCATAAAAGATGAATTGACTCTTTTGGTGATGACTAATGTCCTGGTTCAACTGTTCTGTTGTAATTTAAAAATACCATAAAAAGAACAGAGATCTAAATTCTGCAACTTACCAGATAAAGAATGGGTTGATGTTAAAGATGTCAACACTGAAGGCACTATCCTTAGTGTCTGATGTTTATAGAACTCTAAGTGTAAGAGTAAGGGACTCGACACATGGCAGGCAACATCACTCCCTTTCCATGCATTTCTTATGGAACTTGCATGATGAGGCGACAATTGCTTGTCTGTCTCCAGCCAAGCAACCGGCAAAATTTGTGCTTGTAAAATTTTTAGCTCATACATGTAGATGCGAATATGCAGGCTAGCGACATGACAACAGAAAGTTGAAAACAGTTCAACATTTGTCGCATTGCCTTTTGTTTGTTGGCTTTCCCAAGAGCGCCAGAAAACTTTCACCTTTCGTTGTCATTCGTTGGTCTCAATCTTTCTACTTTGAACCTAGCAGTTTTTACCATCAATTCCTCACTACCAGGTCGACAGACACTTTATTCTGGCTTAATGCTTTCATGTTGTCACCCATCCGATTGGTGAACATGAGCACCACAAGCAATGTCAAGTCTCACTACTTTGTCTGGGCCCCGTTTGATTAGTCTGCTGTCTTTTCCCCCAGATCTTTGACTGTTAATGATGTTTCTGATTTTTGATAGTGAACCCAATACAACACCCAACATCTCTGAAATGCTTAGCTGGCTAGATCTCGAGTTATTTCTTTGTCAAGTCCAAGTATCCGTTTTATTGTGCCGTTTACTTCCTAGTGACCCTTTTTGCTTTAAGGGTGGGTTAACTTTTAATATGAGCTAAGTTGAGGTTTTCTCTGAGGGGAAAGTAATATTGATAAAACTTTCAACATAGTTTTAGTATGTTCTGCAAAGCTAAATCAAAACATATTAATGCAAAGCCACTCATGTTCAGGTCTGAGTTGATAAAGTGATGATTGATCATTCTGCCTGATCTAACTGGATGCAGCCTGAATGAGTTATCCTCCCTCATATTAACTGCCACATCCCTGGAAGCTCAAACCCAAAAGGCATCAGTCTTCAACACAACAATATGAATAACACTAGAACTGACAAGTCTTTTTTTGAAGACTAAAAAACACAATCATTTTTATGTCTTCCACCTGTCACTGACTGATAGGAAAATATTACAAGGTGGTTGCTTTCTTGGTATAATTTATTGATACATCTGTTAGAGATGTTTTGTTGTTTTTAGGACAAACCCCATTTTTAACCAACTGACACTGAGTTTAGTCTTTTGCACAGTAAAACAACAGACAAATTAAGACAATGAACAAAGACAAAAACAGATCAGTGCTTTTGCCAGTTGGTAGATTTTTTTACTCTTTCATGTTAAAACTATTAACGTCAACATACGGTATTTGTCCATAACTATTAGTCGTGTACTTTACAAAACAGATGAAACAATGGCATTAAGAATGCCATTTTAAAAATGAAAGACAGAAAAGGTCCAGAAGGAGGGTTAGAGGGCATAAAGTCATAAAGAGATGAAAAGTGGTATGACCTGAGACTGTTATAGTTAAACTTCATGTGATACTTAAGACATTTAAAAGAATGTATTTGGATATAAACTACTGAAAAAAAATATTACAGCCCAATTTAACCTTGGAGTCAAGCAAAAGCTGAAGAAAACCGTGCCTGATCCAGCATCCAATGAAATGTTGAGCTGCAACAAACCCACTAAAGTCTGTAATCATCCTGCGTCTGGTTTAATTCGCCGTTACCATGTTTATTCCAAACAGATTTTCATGACATTTCGCTTGATTTACATACAGAACATATCAGTGCCTTGTCCTATTGTTGCTTGGCCTGTCACAATAACAAACTTTGCTGAGCGATTAATTGACTCAAAAATGATTGCGATAAATGATAACATTGTTTGAAGACCATTTCAAACTGATGTAATGGTAATGACATAATAATGCCAAAAATAAAATACACTTTATTTTCAAAAGAACACTTAACTCTGGAACTAGTAAACAAAATAAAACAACCAAAAACAAAAATAAAATGGACTCTCTGTCTCCGTTAACAAAAAACGCACTAGAATAAAAACTAAACACAACATAAAACCAAAGTGGAAATAAAAACTACGTTCAACCAAAGGAGTACAGATTATGAATTCTATATACTATATTGCCCTTCGATAATCACTAGATTTACACAGAGAAGATGGACATATCTGACTACCAGATGAAATAGTGCACATCTATAGAAAGAGAAAAAGGCAGAAAGAAACGATAAAGCCGATAAATTAAAACGAGGTTGATCATTTAATTTATTGTGGGATTTATTGATTTATGATTTATCGTGACAGGCCTAATTGTTGCATTTAAGTTTTGATACTGTCCGTAATCTAAGCATTTTATTTTAACACAGAGACCTACTTACAATATTTAGAAAGAATAGTTAAATTTGGGGGGGGGGAAATAGGATGCCCATGTTACCTTACATCAGGCATCTGCATCATTGCTGCATTTTTGGCAGCTAAGAATGAAAACGCAACTTCTGTGATCTGCACCATCAGAAGCGTCTAAAGCAACGCGAGTTCAGATTTCTCCAAAAATTGTTCAACACGTTGGCAAAATGTTTTTATTTATGCTAATACAACATTAGCTAATTTAGTATTAAACAAACAGAGATGTTGTTTGTTATTAAAAGCCAAATAATTGCAAGCACAGAACCAGAGGCAGTGTGCACAGAATGGAAGGTGAAGGCCAGTGGCGTTCACACAGTTTGTACCACAGGATAAAAGGGCCAAGTTAAAAGGGCCAATTTCTTCTTCAATTAAAAATGCATTATAATGTGATTTGTTTTCTTTTTAGTCAATAAATTAAAGACGCAACACTGTAATAAAACAAATCAGAAAAGAACAAATTATAGTAGGCCTGAAAAAAGGTCTCAGACATTTGCTTAATAAAAAAAATCTCTATAGTTTTAACTATTTTCAATTTTGTTGGTCTAGAAAATGTGCTTAGTCTGTTCTCAGCAACAAAATTAAGAACTTTCTGCAATAACCCTTGCTGAGTTTTGCCAAGTTTAAAGAGTGACTAAAATGCTGCTGGATATATCTATGATGTTAAAATGAAAGCAAAAAAATCATGGCAAAAAATGAAATACTTTGGCTATTTACCAAGCCTAACATGAACATGAATTTAACATTTTCCTAAACTTTTCTCATCTAAGAAGTTAGCAAATTGTTCTTAAAACTATTTTTATACAATATTGCAGAAAGTGTTCATCTGAATCAACCCAATTTTCTAAAGGGAGTGAATTGGACAGGTTTTTGAAACATTCAAACATCTGAAAATAATTTTAGTGTGCAAAGATAAGAAGTAGGTCTGTTGTCACCAGCCAGAATGAAAGTATGGAACTACACTCCAACACTGCAGTCAATCAAATTTTTATTTTAAGATAAAATTCTTAGACAAATGTCAAGAATATTGTATTCAATAGGAAATTTGACAAGACTTTAATATTCCACAAAACACAAAGTTGAAGCAGAAGGTTAGAAAACAATAAGGTTGATAGACTTTAAATGAACAATTTCCTATCTGAGGTAATAAAAGGAAAATTTGTCATATTTTATGCAAAGCAGTGCACTCTGAGCAACAAAGGTAAAAAAGTAGCAGAACAAAAACCTCCTACACACCGTCTGCCACCGAGCCTCAGATGAATACGGAAAGAGAAGGAGTTGATGAAGGAGTGAAGTTAGCACAAAAGAAGGGAAAACAATCATGGCTTCAAACTGCAGACGGAAACTCTGTCTACACTCAACTCCAGGAAAGAGAGAGAAAAAAATAAATCATCAACAAAAGACAAAAGATCTGACTTTGAAGCTGTGTCTTTAAATTCAGAAACAAGAACATTTTACAGAGAAGTGCCTGTTTGTCTAACAAATGAAAAATCATAAGAAGTTTTGCTTCGGAATACTTTAACAAAAATATACTGAACAACAAAAGAAAGAGTGCAGGTTTTTTCTTACTTATCTGTCTTGTTGTATTATGAAAATAATAAAAACATTAAGGAAATAAAATCCTATTTTAAGGTCTATTAAAACAAAACAAAAAAAATGAGTTATATGAGGGGAGCCACTGAACTCAGAGTGAACTGCTACAAAATATGAACCTGAGGCAGAGAATAGCTCAGACTGTCACCTCTGTCACTGTACAACATTCATTTTCTGCCTCAGGTCCACAGAAGGCAGGGCTACAACAGGAGTTGTGGCCCTGCCTCCAGGCTGGACTGTGTGTTAACCTGTGTGTGTGACTCTCAGTAATAAGGATCACTATTGCCTATACTGCATTGAAGCTAAAACCCAATGGTAGCAACTGATAAAAAACATTGCAAACACTTATGCTAAAGTAAAAATCTCATACACAAGCCTTAATCAATTAATCACATGACAAATTAAAACACCCTTGATAACTTTTATTCTGATGATTAATCTTTTTCAAAGAGAAATTTTGTGTAGAGACATCATGTTTTATTTATTGGTTTCAATCATTTCCTTTATTTTGGATATTTAAAATATTTTACAGTTCCAGTGTTCAGTGTTCTTTCCAAAATTAAAACTTATTGCTCTTTAAGAGAACGAACATGCATTATTATGCCATTATCTATACGTTATTTGAAAATGGCCTCAAAAAAGATGCTTATCACAGTAATTATTGGGACAATATATTGTCCAGCAAAATTTATTGTGAGGTTTAAGAACCGTTCTCATAATGATGGAGAAAAATATTCAAAATGACATGTGACGTTAGTTCAGATTTTTTTTATGGCCTTTTGTTCAGAATTATTTAGGGTATTTTGGCATTGTTATGATGTTTTTTCAACCAGGAGCAGCTGACTGGTTGCTTTATTCAGCAAAAGTTCTAAGTACTACCTACAGAAGACTGGTTCAGACATCTATTACTTGATCTATGGATGCTTGCGAACTTAATCAAACTCTTTTTTTTTTTTTTAATTATGGAGTAAATAAAAGTTTTTAAACACATTCATGTATGAAAAAAATTCCCAAACCTTACCAGAACATTCCTGAGTCTGCCACTCCATACACTGGCCGTAAGGGAAAGAGATGACGTACGCCGAGGAGTCCACGCACCGCTGGGTGCTCTCACACCACATGCACTCCATGGCCTGGCTGGTACAGTTGGCACAGCTGGTCCGCAGGGCGCATGGCGTCTTGCAGGGACGAGTGTTTTGACTCTGCAGATTCCCTGAGCAGCGGGACACGAGGACAGACGTGGATGGAGACAGAAAATCTCAATCAGTTATAGGTTTGTTTTAAGAGTCACAGAAAACTGAAGCAGAAAACAGATTTTAAAGACGCGTGATGATCCAAATGACCAATTTTCACACCCTGAAGTCATGAAGTTGGCAGATGAGTACGTCATTAAAATATGTCATACTTTAATCACTTCTTATTTAATCCAATACCCATAGTTTCAGTCCTTAGAGTCTGATCCTGTCATCTGAACCAGTTCTTCTGCCTTCCCCACCATTTTGTCTCATTCATTCCTCCTCACCAGCAGCTTTTTCACAGATCAGGCCATCAGTGGTGGCGGTGCAGGGATTGGCTTTAAGTCCGGCCGACTCCGTTCTCTCCAAAAAGGCGCAAAAGCCTGAGTCACTGGGTTCACCCGGCAACCATTGCAGAGTGCCGTTGGTGAATGGGGATGCATCCTCCCAGCCCCAGTAGGACACATTGATCTTCCGCAGGCCCACCCACGGAGATAACCTCTGTGGAAGAACAGCTTTATCTTATTAATCTGTACCATCTGTTGAAAACTATCATTATATGTAGATCCTGGTTGACTGTTTGACCAAAGACCACAGAAAAAACAGCTGCTAACAAATACTAACACATTCAAATGTGCAACAGCACATGAGATCATCTCACATAAACAGGGAACCAGTACTGTATGAACCACCTGTCCCTTTTGTGTTACTTTCTGCAGGAATCCATTTTAAGAGTCAAGTACTGACACTTCTCATAGTCTGTCTTTATTGCTCTCTAAATTATTTGCTTCATTACAGCTACGAAAAATGGCCTCAGTTTGGTGGAGTTCTTGTGGCCAGAAAATGTGGAGCAAATTTCAAAACAAAAAGTTTAGAGCTTGAGAAAAACTACTAGGTAAAAACCAAATCAAACTTTAAATGCCCAAGAAGTGCTGGAAACAGGAATTAACATCAACCTTAGTTAAGTAAAAGAATTGATTAGAGCTGCAGGTATAGAATCTAAATATGTCAGATGGTGAAAAATTTAGAAACTGAGCTTAATTAAACCAAAAAAAAGAGAGTTTTCTGTTAGTTTTGAAACAAAAGAACAAAACAAGCGCAAAAGAGGTAGAGAAAAATAAAAACTAAAAATAAACACTGGAACCACTGGAAAAGCAAGGGCTGCTTCATGGCAGATTGAAACCGCCCTCCAGTCTCAATCACAGGACTATTACATTCACCTGAACTTTGCAAATTTGGAAGAAAAAAAAAGCTTCAGTGGGAAGACCCTATGATGATTGGTGGTATCGCCATAGCTACCACAGCGAGGCTATTTCCTTTCAATATGGAGGATTTTGCAGTAATGATGGGAGGTTTCTGTACTTCTGCAATTAGTTGTGACATTATAAAAGAAGAATAAAAGTTTTTTGTTTGTTTTTCTTTTTAGCTATTGAAAGTTTTTCTTTTTAGCTATTGAAAGTTTTTCTTTTTAGCTATTGAAAGGATGCAGGTCAGGAGGTTTCCTTGTACAGAGTCAAGCACACTGCTGAGCATGTCATTTGAGGTAGTAATTTTATCCTATCAATCTTTCTTGTGAAAGAAAATCATGTGGATGAACAAAAATATCCTTCTTTGTTACAAATCATACAGAAGTATTTTCTGAGTTTGGTTAGCTTGTTCATTTTAGCTTTGTGAAATCTGGATCATGGATTTTTACTGGACCTGGTTTTGGTTTGTGGGGTCGATACCCAAGTGTGAGGTTGGTATGGCCTATTCTCTTTCAGATTATCCGATCAGGCTCCACCACATCCACGACCCAAGTATGCCAGCAAACAATCACAATCCAAGCCCAGAAGTTTTGTGCATGCTCCAAACAGTCAGAATGATTCCATCAGGCCTAATAAGGTACACATTCATACCTTGCTTGTTTATTCCTTAGAAGATCTCTCCAAATACCTGTTGTGGTTCCATCTTAAGACGCTTTTCAGCTGGCAAATCACGCATTAACTGGTTGTAACCCAGACTGCAAGCTTTTCCAGTATAGGCTCTGTTCCTCACTATGGTGGGCGGACATGAATAGCAGCAGCTGTGGTCAACTCTCCACTGATGCCTGTTCTCCATTGCTGAGCAACATTCAGCAATGGTTCCATCAGAACCAAGATTCTGGTTCTGATGGACTCAAAAAACCCACATGTTTCATTTTATCTTACAGAAATTTATTTCTGGTCCAAACATAATGATAAAGACTGATCAGTTTTCTCTATATGTATAAATATAATTATATTGTGGCACTTTATTTTTTTCTAAAATATGTAAACTTTTGGATTTAGACAATGCAGTCAAAAGATGTACATCACTAGCCAAGCATGAAACTTTTTTTTTTTAAGATCCAAAAGGAAAATAAAATTCACATCACAAGCTAATATTATGTAGTTCCGGTGTTTCACAATGTCAACGCTAAACTGCAGCTCTGTCAGAAAGCTGACCAGATGCACAGTTTTTCTTTTCTTTATTACAGTCAGTTCTTCAGAGCAACTAAATCAGGGTCATTCTGCAGCAAAACTTATCGCATGTGTTCCTGATTAAACTCTTACTGCTCCTCCATATCAGCTCTCTGATAGCAGACGGTCTGCCCGCGATCCACAGCTAATAATGTTGTTCGGAGTTGTCAGTTGATCACAAGCCAATCAACGGATGCGGTCAGCTGTCAAACAAATGGTTTCTGTGTCGTATCTCGATCGGTGCTGTTAGTGTTACCCCTGAAGTAGGTACTAAAATCTGAGAACAGCCGGGCTGAGTCACGCTGGATCTGTTAACAGAAAATGAATCTGGCTGAGGCGAACCGGACCAAACCATTTAGAGGCAGTCTGGTGGAAAAGTGCCTTAAACCAGACTTAATACTAATTATTAAAATAAGGTTGCAATGTCTTAAAAGAAAAAAAACTGATTCCAGATGTTCAGCATGTTTGGTATTTACTACAGCTGACTGAAGCTAAATTTGTGAACACTTTATTGTGAGAAACCAAGTGTGATTTGTTGATAATGGCCAGTAATGATTAGGAAATATTTTCCCACAACTGTAACTTATAATAAAACACTTGTAGTTCAGAGAAAAGAAGTGAAACTGCAGCCTTACTGCAAGCTTGAAATCAAACATAAACTATCTATTAGATAACATTGAAGAAATGTTTTCTTCATTTGTTAAAGGTGTGGCTGAGATCAGAAGCACTGTGTGAGGTAAAACAAGTCCCATCTACATCTACAGAAACATTACAGGAAGAAAGCATGTTAAACATTCCCATCCAAGCTGCCAGATGTTTTCCACACATCTGGATTTACTGACACAAATGAACTTTATCTGTGCTTTGTGATGGGCTGAGATGAAAAAAAAAGTTGTTTTAACTCCTCAGGGAAGTAAAAGACAGAAATATGAAAATGAAAAAAGTACCTCTCCTTTTCTCAGAACTAAGAATCCAGAGGAGCTGTGTGGTACAAGCTCAAACATTTAAATACTTTAACATGATCTATGATTCATCATATGAAGTCAGTAATGATGAATTATGCAAGACAGAAAAATAATCCACCCAGACTGGTTTATTATTTATTGGTTCCTGCTACATAATCATTTGAAATAAGTGTTTATATAATCTCTGGACTAAACATTCCTTGGCATCTAATTATAAAACATTACAAATTTATGATGCTAGTGTAACAGGCGGTGTAGCTGTTAGCAATGAATCAAACAGCTGGGTGTGCAATGTTTTAAAGAATAAACACCAAGGTGCACATGAGATCTGTTCACACTAATCAAACACTTTCATTTCAACAATGAACTAAAATGATTAGTAATTGCTTCGCTCACTAACTTTGTATACATCAACCTTTTTTTCCCACGCTGAAAGGATTTAAGCTTTCAAAACTGAGACATTTAAATTCAAAAGAAGTCTTTAAATATGTTATTTGAGGAAGAGTAGATCTCAAAGAAATATTTCTCTTTTCTAATATGATTAAGAAAAGGTAAACATGAAGATGAAGGACAAAAACAAATAAAGTTCTTCATCTTTTAAGACAAAAATATTTGTCAAATAAATTCTATCTAGAAGTAAACAAAGTGTTTCCTGAGAAGAAATCCGGTCTCAACAAATAATGCTCACAAATAAAATGGATTTGCAACAGGCTGCACCAGTAAAAATAATGGCCAGGTCCTGGTGCATTATTTGTTGGATGTAAAACAGGCACCCACCTGATTTTCCAGCTCATACTTGTGTAGCTCCTCCAGAACAAAACCAACTTGGTTGTCTGTGAGCAGAGAGGCAATATTTCCTCCCATGTTTTTGCAGTAGTGCTGTGCGTTATCGTAGCTCTCCCTGCTGGAGTTGATCCTCAGGCAGACGTCCCCGACGTGGTACCAGCCATCCCCACAAAGCTGCCCTGGGCACACAAACAAACACAGCTCTACTGACTTTGCTCTCTACATGTTAGAAGAGCATGAAAAATGGCTGTCTAACCCCTGACTTTTTCACCAAAGCTGAAACTGACAACTAGTTCAAGCTTGGCTTCAAGCTTGGCCTAGACTATATCAATGGTCCAAATGATTTGGTTAGGTCATTTAATCTTCAAACAACACAAATCTCACAAATCCCAGCCAGAGCATCAGGTACAAAGTGTTTGAAAAAGATATAAAATAGTTGAAAGAAAAAACAAGGGCTGTTTACATGACAACTTTCTGAGGGTTAGCATGCATATATGCTAAGCCTTAGCATGTTGCCCTACAAACAGCTAGCAAACGTCACTTTTTCACACATTTGTGAAATTTCTACAACATATCAGTATGACATAGCATTCGATTTACTGTAATATAAAAACCTTAACAGTAACATTTGGTAGTTCATCATGCCACAGAATGCTGTGTAAAATGTCCTGTGTAATTTCCAAAGCCACATCTAGTTAAGCCCCAATCCACAGTAATGCTAAAAAATAAGATTACATTAAACAATTTTACTTGAAAAACAGTATTAAAACAATTATAGGCCTATTTATAAAGTCTGATTACATATTTAGGTATTAAGACAAAAGCGATTTGCAAACAAGCAAATTAGCGAAGAACAATTTCCAAGTGGGCTACATCTCAAAACTTTAGAATATCGTAAAAAGTTTCATACTTTTTGTCACTTACCGTATTTCAAAAACGGAAACTCATATTACACAGAGTAAAATATTTCAAACTTTTATTTCTTGTCAGAATTTGGTGTCTCAATTTTCATATTACATACAATCAATTAGAAATGATTTTTTTTATTTCAAGCTTTTTAAAAATATGTTTATTCTTACGCAATATGTCATGCTCTAATTCCTCTTGCATGAATTACTGTACCAGTGTTTTCAATACCTGTAGGCCAAAAATAATAAAAAATTACAAGGAAAATAGACTTGAAATATTTCACTCTAAGTGTAATGAAATTATAAAATAAATTCATTACACTTACATAAACTTTCGATTTCTGGAATAAGAGAAATACTGAACATTTTATTATATTCTATTTTTTTAATCCACAGGTATGCTACATTTTCGCAGTAGCAAATGGATTAATTTATGAAACACACAAACTTTACTGTTCTCATACAGGTCACTGTAGGTCATTATAGAAGGAAAACATTCTTTAGTTGTTTACTTTGGTCTCAATGACTAATTACATTAACAGACCAGTAATAGATTTCATCACCACCCTTTGAACCAACAGAGAAGAAAATACCTGCATTCTTCAGTAATTATAAAGATAACAGTAAAAGGGCAATATCTGACAGGAACAGAAGGAGAAATATGGATGACTGGAGGAAAAAAATAGTAGCACAAAAATAAAGGTTTAGATAGACTGGGTTTTAATTGTGCTAAAACAAAATAAAATAAATAAAAACATCAGATCATTTAGAATAATCTTCCACAACAGTGTGTCTGAAGAAAAGGCCAGAGCTGCCAAGATGGCGGTGTTATCCCCTTCTCCCCTAAACATTACCACTCTTACAACCAAATACATCTCCAGGTGGAATTACAAAAGATGTCAGAGCGTCACACTAATGGTTTCACACACAAAGACATTTTCGTTTAATTTGTGAAGTCAATGACCCATCAAAAGGTCCCATACTAAATGATGCTATAAGTTCTGGTTACAAATGCAGATTCCAGAAATACGACAGGTGGTTAGTCATGTGTGTACAGAGGCTGTCCCACACTCACTGGGGCAGAAAAGACTAACTACTCTACATACACAACAAAACAACAAAGTTAAGCAATCTAATGATAAGAAGCTGAAGGAACAAAAACTTTAACACCATCAAAAATAATGGATGCTGACTTCTGCCTACTGGTCTCTTAAACATAGAAAGCATATGGGAAATGTCAATAGACCGTAGTACCAAAACCTGAAATGCCCTTGGACTTTCAATAAGAATCTAAAAAAACTTTGCAACTGGATAGATTACATCTCCTCCAAACTCCAACGACAATAGTTCCAATCCTGTAGCAAAAGGAAATGATGTCACAGTGAGATTGTTGGAGAATCCTCGAAGGTGGTAGAAGCTAACAAGTCAGTCAGATGTACGCTGCATCAACCCACCAACTGAGGGTCCATCACAACTTTTTAAAACAACTTTAAGACCTGGAAAGCACAGGAACTCTCTTATCTTCAGTGAAGCTGAACAACCAATCTATATAATCCAAGTGTATATTTCATTCTTGGCAGAGATAGAACAGACTGGTACAGGGACGTTGTTTGACTGTCTCAGTAAAATCCTTTACAAGGAGAATGCTTTTTGGGGAAAAAAGGATTTTTTTCTCCCTTTTTTATGTACATTAAAAAATTCAATGACTCAGAGCAAAAGGTAAAGAGTATCAAAGAGAACACTGGCTACAATTATTGTTTAGCCTAACACTGTTAGCCATGCTCAAGATTTTTTTTTTTTTTTTTTTTTTGAGGCTAATGTTGACATTGGTGCCACTTGCTGGTATGGGATATGAATTACATGTTTTTATTTCTTTTTTTTTTATTTATTTGAATCCCAGTGTGTGTAGTCACAGATTTCAGTGACAGGAAACAGTAGTTAGCAGTGTCCTAAAACATCCTTACTATTAAAATTAATATATTAACAAACGTTTCTCATAAAGAATATTCCTTTATGTTGCTGAGGTGTGTGACAGAAAAAGTTAGTTTTGTTAAATGGTAATATCTTGGTGAATGGAGGTAAAACTAGGGTGAATGTCAGTCTACAGAACTTATCAGACCAACAAGAAGCCAAATGAGAACATAAAAAAATCTACCAGTAGGTGGGGGTACTAGATATTCTAAGAATTGAATATATTAAGATCAATTTGGATACTGTTTTTATTCTTCTTTATTTGAGGTTGTGAGTTTATTTATAGGTTTTATAAGGACTTTCAATGTTGGCTTTAATCTAAAAATGTAATTTATATCTTAGCAAGCAATAATATGATACTAGACATGGATTGAATGCTGCAAGTCAGTAAATCGGCTGGTTTTCCTGAAATAGAAACTTTTAATCTACTTTGAATAGTAAACAGTGCTTACTGTACTGTTTGACAACTAGGATCAACTGGAACGTATGTGTGATTGAACTGGAATGATTTTTGTTGTGAGCTGGTGCTTTATAAATAAACTGATTTAATAATGCAAAAAAAATACATTAAGAATTTATTATAAATAGATTGATTCAAGGGGGGAAATATCAGTGTTATAAAGTGTTTTGATGAGTGTGTGTCCTCACCGGGCAGCACCTGGCACTCCTGCTGCTGCACCTCCCACTGGCAGTTGCTGTTCAGGGAGCAGCTCCGGCAGTTGGCCAGTCGGAAACACTCCTGCTCCTCCCGCCGCTTGCACCTGGACGAGTCTCTCACCGACTTCTCACAAAAACAGAGAGAGAATGAGGAAACAATATTAGTTCACTTCCAAGTTTTTCATTTTCAAGTAAATACAATAAACCCGGAGAAATCAATACAGCGCGCCGGGCTGCACTGAAAAATGAATAAAGAGTGATGGGCGTGGTGAATGAGAAGTCAAACAGAGCATGCAGAGTGAAAAATGAAATCAATATGAACATTTTACACTGAGATGAAGTTTTTATTGAAGAATTCATTCTGGAATATGGGGCTGTTTCAGTTCAGAGAGTAAAATATAAAGCTTCAGCAAACACAAGGGAAATTATTATTATTTAAACTGAAGTTAGCAAACATAACACATTTATTGAAAATATAAGTATTATCTGGTCTTTACCCGGCTGCAAAAAAATTATTTAAATCTAAGCTTAAGGGGACAAAATACTTACAGATTAAACAGCACTTTGTGAAAAAACCAAGTGAACTTCATGACTAAACAGCAAGCAGAAAAACTTTGGTTGGGGATGTAGCTCTTGTTTTTGAGGACTGCATGCTCTGTCCTCTGCATGACTATGCTGGGGGAATCCAACTCGTGACAAATATCATGTCTTAAATGTTTTCCACTTATGATGAACCATAAAATCCTTGTAAATGAATTTATAACTTTGTCCAAATGGATGAGCATCAGTGACTGCCTATCTAAGGTCGCTGATGATGTCCTTTCACCTTGGCATTGTGTTAGCGCTACCGCTAGCAGCAGTCATTGAGGCACACTGTCCTGTGTGTTTCAATGTCATAACAATAACATTATTTGAGTTAAGTAAAGTAGTAATTTAATTTGTTGACTTAAATAGTTGCCCTGTGACAGACTGGCGACCTGTCCAGGGTGACCCCGCCTCTCGCCTGGAACGTAGCTGGAGATAGAGACCAGCACCTCCTGACCCCTTTAGGGACAAGGGTGCACAGAAAATGGATGGATGGATGGATGGACTTAAATAGTTTTTTGGGTTTTTTTTCTGTAATGCCAGTCTTAATTTTGGCGGATTTCAGCTTTAAATATTTTTTGTGCATTTACTAAAATGTTTTCCACTTAAATATCATTCATGACTAAATTACAATATTCATTCTTTATATTAAATCAGTGTTTCCAGAAAATGGAACACCACTAATCTCCATATAAACTCAAATGATGTAAAACAGGCTGCAGCTGGACAGAAAAATAAATATTCTCTGTATTGTAAAATAATACACACATGTCCCCTCCTTCGCGCGCCGTGCTTCCACAAGCTGAGCTGATGTTCAGACAACATGGATGGAGGTGGAGACAGAGACAGAGCGCCGCCATGCTGCTGGGCCAGCTCCAGAATCAGCTACACACACATACACACAAAATCAGAAACATTCATGGTTTCATATTCAGATGCAGTCAAGCAAACATATATAGAGAAAAACAACAGAGGCACACACAGAAAGACAGACAAAGAATTGTTCAAATTAAAACCAGAAAAACAGCTAGAACGAATGAGTGAAATGCTGAAGATGAACACCCAATCATTTAACAGTGGTATATCAGTCATTCATCTGTTTTAAGGCATATTTAACTTCCATTATTTTCTCAGATTTATTCCAGCACAACTATCAGAAAGTAGAGCAGGATGTACTGTTTTTAAAACTGATAACTTGTGTGAACTGACCACGGTGCAGTTGCTCGAGGCGGAGATGCACTTCCTGTCCTCGCACCACTGGCAGCCCTGGGTGTTGGCTGTGCAGCTGGCGCAGTCTGAGAAGCGAATGCACTGTTCGTCTGTGCTGTCTGCAAGAAGTGCAACACAGGGTCGTCGGCATATAGTAATATTTTACCAGAGTAGAACACCACTTTGTTTAGCCTTCTGACTGGTTTTTATGGAAATGTCAATCAAGAAAGCAGGTTATGGATGGTTATTTCTCCCCTTATCTGCCCTTTAAGCTATCACTTTTTATAAAGAGTAAAACTGTTATGAACTAAAACTTGTCACACTGTTACATATGTGTCTGTTATTGTAATGAAGGCAAAAAGACAACACAAGTCGCAAACTCCCTTACAGAATTGATGCAACTGTTAGCTACTTCCTTGTGCTATACTATGGTGTCTGCACAAATGATGTTTGACTTATCTCAGGACACTTTTAATCTGAAAATCCAACAGATATGTTTTAGGGATGGGCATTTATCATATGATATAATTTTCAAAATACTTTTCATTGAAACCTGCAATGCAATGGAGCAAGTAGAACACAAAGAAGCAATGCTTTAACTACATCTGGTTCAGGATTATCCTAATTAGTTTAAAACGAGCTGATTGGGGCATCGCTGACCTCTGTTCTCATAATTACAATATGTAAGCAAACTTGAAAATCAAAGCCTTTCAGAATAATTACAGTCATCATGAAACAATCAGCCTACTGGGAGTGAAGCTCATCTTAGACAGCAGGGTTTTATGGTTTTGAGAAGACGTAGATGAATAGAAATGGTAAGCAGAGTGGACGTACCGGGGCGTGCGGGGCAGAAAGAAGCCGGGCCAATGTGATCGTGTTGTTTGGACTCCCACGGGAGACATCTGCTTTTCACCCATACGCAGCGAACTCCCGGCCCAGCCGCCGAACACAGAGTTGGGGACGAGAAGGCTTGGCAGGACGGAGGGTTGTAGGCCAGCACGTCATTCAGAAGCAGACCAGAAAAGCCTCCAAAGACGTACATGGAGCTGAAAAACCCAAATAATAACAGAGTTTAGGAGAGATTTGTGTGAGAAGGAGGAAACGCGGCCAATCTTAAACAGGCACAGATGAACACAGGTAGAAAACATTAAAAGGCAGCAGAAAGGACCTTCAGAAATCAAAAGAACTTTAAGGTTTGAAGCTGGCCTTCTGAAGTTGAAAGCTGACATTTTTGTGGTCATAGTTGACTTTTTGGAGAGTGAATGTTGTTAAAGGATCAGGTCACCATTTCAAATGGAAGAAAGAACACCCCCTCATATTCTGTTGGATTTCTTGAAGCAGACGTCTAGTTTTTATTTAGAGCTGACATTTACAGGCAGCCCTATGCTAAGAATGAACCAGTTGACTTTGATCCCAGGCATCTGATGTTAACACTTTTTTTCCCTTTGAATTCTTGAAGGGTTGCAATTTGAATTCAAAATAAAATTGATCAGCACCAAGGCTGTGTGTTCAGTGACGAAGGAAGCAGCCAAACAATGTAATGATGTCATGAGTTGATGTTGAGAGCTAAAAGCAACCAAACCCTGAATTTCTGTAGCGGAACTGTGAAGCAGGAACTGTATCTCCATATAGAGGCGCTTCTAAACAAAGAGCTTCACAGGAGATAAAGAGCAGGAGGAGAGGCAGATAAATATAACACCTACTGACAGGGAAGAAGCCGCAAAACAAGGAAAACCACAGAATCTTAAAGGGTACTGAAGAAGCTATGAGGACATCCAGAGGAGATATCAAAGATACTTTAAAGGTGAATGCCGTTTTCAACATTCTTCAGGAAAGTACGAGAGACCCACCCATTGCTGACCACAGCAGAGTGTCCGAAGCGGTTGACGTCTCTGTGAAGCCCTGGTCTAGGAAGGACCGTCCATTTATCACAAGCTAAAAGACAACAACACAGAAGGAGAAAAAAGGCTTTTCTATACATCAAGTCAAGTTTATTTGTACAGCAACAAAGCGGTTCAAACTGCTTTATATCAGAAAAAACATAATACAGTCACCAATTATGAAACAAGAAATAGTCATTACATTTTGTCAAATGCCATCATTAAAATGATCAAACAAATACACATGGAATATGTTGGTCAATGTTCCATTTGTAACTCCAAACAGGCATCTTTTTTAAACTAAAAATTCAAATTCAAAGTTCCAACATTACCGAAACTACACTGATGTTTGTGATGAAACTAACAACATGGTGTATGACGACTAACACACCGTATAAATCATTGTCCATCATATTTGGCATCAAATTTAGAGATAATAGATCAGGAGAAATACTTTACATGGAACGAGACTAAAGATTCAACGCATTAAAATATTTTACTAACCTTGTATCAAATGTTATGGCTGTAGAATTAAATGTAAAAAAATTAGACAATCTTAAATATGACTCAGTAAAAAGCCCTTGTCTCTTATTTTTGCCTCTGTAAATATTATTGCTGGTTTTTGTATTTTTCCCCATTTGTATTTTACAGCTCTATGATGTTTTAATGACAAAGGTGTAATTAATATGGAAATGACAGGATCTGCAAGTGTGTAAGACAGTCTTCAGAGAAAATGTGTCATCTCAACATTTACTAACGACTGCTCATCATTGGGAAAGTTTGAGACACCGGATTGCTAATGACCTCGTTAGACGGCTGCTAATTGAGAGTTTGTCTTTAAAGAGAGCGAAGCTGCAGAGGACAATGCAACAGCTCATAACTGTGAGACTTGTGTCAGTGTCAAAAATCTAGGGTGTTGTACACAATGGTGATGATGTCGAGGGTTTTAATATATGAATGACTGGTTATTATCAGCTTCTAAAATGATTAAAATCCTCAAGTGTATGAATCTACACACAATGCATTTCACCATGTCATTATTTAAGGGCCAATTTTGGATCAGTGGGGAGATTTGTCATCTTGCGATCTGAAAGTTATGGGTTTGATTTCAACTCCAGGTTGCTGATCAATCTGTGTATTAGGGTGCATTCACACTAGCCGTGTTTAGTCCACTTTAATCCAACTCCAGTCTGTTTGCCTATAAGTCTGGTTTGTTTGGGAGAGAAAGAATCAATTCAACTCTGATGCGAACCAAAAAAAAGCAAACTCTGGTCCGCCGATAAAATCAGATCTCAGTTCAGTTAAAATGAACTCTGATGTGGTTCGAATGCAATACAAGTGGACCTGAGAACGTTTCAAAAGTAGGAAGCGGACTACAGCGCAGGGCATTCTGGGTAAATACCAGGGATGGAGGGCTTGAGGCCAGTTTTGGTTTGGTTTTGTTCGATAAATTGGGTCAAGGTCGGTTCAAGACTCAAATGGGTGTGGTTACATTTACTAAATTAAATATTAGTTTATTATGACTGTTATTAATTTAATACCAAGAAGTAGCTTTGGTTGAGTAATTAACCATTAATTTTTCCATTTTTTGGTGTAGAGCTTCATACTTATGGCATAAAAGTTACAAGTTTGAGGAATAATATTACAAATGTCAGACAGAGACTCTCAATGGTCAAAAGTTTAATCCTTAACAACTTGACTTGGTTTGGGGCAAAATAAGCTATTATTCATCATTGAAAGGATTGGGGGGTTTTTTGTTGTTGTTTTTTTTTTATAATTTTCCAGTTTTAAAGGTTGGAAATTTGTGTTTTACCAGTAACTTCTGGTAATCTCAGGAGAGTACATGAGTCAAGCAAATTTGATATCTACGCAGAGGATTAGGTGGTCAAACAGACCCTAATTTAGACTTATTATCTTTCACACTGCATTGCTTGTGTCCAGCAGATCTTGGCAGGAACTGAAACACATTACTAACCTCTAATTTAATACAATTATTGCAAAACGCTACAGCAGCCAAGTGTCTGCACTGCCTTCAAGAAGCTCAGTAATTTGGCTGTTTTATATAACAGGTGAAAAATGGGAAGTGAAGCCATGGAGGACAAAGCACTACACGTTCCAATTAAAGTTCATTAACCAGAATCAAATCCTATTACACTGCAAATGAGTCAGAACTTTCTGTGTCTGTGAACAAAAATGTCCAAAAAGTCTTCAGATATCAGCAAACTACAAAAAGTTCTATCAGGGTTAATAAGGACTACAGATAAATAGAAATAAGAAATATGAAGGTAATCAGTTGCTTAATTGACCTCAATCACTTACTAGTGATGTTGGGAACATCCAGATCCAAGTATATTTTTTAAATCCTCCTGGATTCTGTTCCTCAGTGTTGCAGGGACACAGATGTTTTGTCAGCTAAGCCTTAATATAACCTGCAACGTCCTGAACATCTGCCATGATGATCATCGCTCAGCAGGATCTCTAGGTTTGCATACAAAGCCCAGCTACGACTAATATCTAGCTGAAGCATGCAGTACGTAGTGCTAAAACTTCAGTCACTTTTAAGTGATGCCACTTGGAACTTGGAGACCTAAAATAAGCATGTGGTTCCACAGGGAATGCGCATCGTGGGAGTTTCTTTCCCTAAGAACAAGCAGCAGGTTTTTTTATAGCTGTGAATTTAAGGCAGATGACTTATTGTCTAAATCTAGACGGGTTTTCTTGTTTCCAGTTTTTCATAATTTCACATACTTATGCGAAGGAAAATTACTTGTGGGAGAGTCAAAATAGACAATATTTTTAATTAAAAACACTTTTTGCTGCTTATTTATTAAGGAGACATGTGAGTTCAACAACAAAGATATTTTTTATTGCTTTTAAATTACTTAGGTTATTCAACCATCAGATTGGTGCAAAGTGCTGTTACACCCATTCAAGTGTTTAAGGAAGCCCTGATCATTCACTGAACGTTACCATCAGGGATGTCTGTGCTGTGCTACATATTTAGTGTTGAGATACTATTTCAGGCTTGAATAGTTTCACCAATAGGCTAACTTCTGTTATCATAACTTGAACACAACAGTCTTTTCCAGGGTCCTATTGGGTTGTCTTTTGAAGCACAAAAAAACCTTAACCCACTGGGTCGATAAGGTCTCGTCATCATTTGAAAAAGGTGGTTGAAATGTTAACATAAACTCATGGGCCAATCAACGAATGAAGTCTGCTGCCAATCAAATCACTTGTCTGCAATACCCAGTTAGGTCTGGCCAGCCCATTCTCACTCCCAACTCGTCATATATTGATGCATGGTCAATCCGTCATCGTCACGTTTTGACGTGTGGGGTACCCCCTTCGAATCCGATATTGACGCGATGAGTTTTACCCTATGCCTAACCCTAATTTTTGCCTTAAACCTAACCAAATCGTGGGGTTTTGAAGGTTCGGTAGCGTTTGCGCGAGACCTTCGCGTAAATAATCCACGTGAAACGTGTGTTTTTCTGAAATCGACAAAATGTGACGCTCAGGGAGCCGTCCCAAATCGTCAAGTATTGACGCGAAGGGGGTACCCGAGGCGTCAAGATGTGACGCATGGTCAGTACGCGTCAATATATGACGAGTAGGGAGTGAGAATGTGTTGGTCTGGCTTGTACCACCCGACATGGTTCCAAAAAATGAGGAGGGAACACAAAGGGAGAAGAATCTGGCCAGGGCTGACTGGGGAAGATCTAGGTTAAAACCACGGATTATTGTAAAGACAAAGAATAACATGAAATATCACATAAGCCTGTCACAGCATCCAGAAAATCTGCTATGGTGACAGGCCTAATATTACAATACACATCAGAAATCACAATAAATTAAATGCTTATTGTAATATTAATTTTAGGCCGTAATTACCAGCCGAATCAGATGTCATGGATTTACTTCCAAAGATTTTTGCTGTTATCAAAACCAAAAACCTTTACATTTGTGAATCCAAACCCCGCCCTCATTAGAAAGTTTCAGATGTATCCTGAACCTCATCTGACAGCAGCTGCAGCTAAAAACATTCAGGAACATTTCATCTTCAAGTTCCATTTTCGTCGCACTCTATACACCCAGTTTTACCAACATGATGTGGGTGTGAAGCTGCTAAACTGAAGGCTTAACACACATTCCATAAGCCACACACACACGCACGCACACACACACACACACACACACATACACACAGATATATATATAAACCACATTTCAACAAAGATTTTAATTTCCTCTCAGGATATGAGAAAATCTTAGTTAATAATGCATGGTGGGACAGAGAGTGTAATCGCCAGGCCAGATCGAAGCAGGCAGGCATTCTGATTGACAGGTTGATCTGATCTGCACTAATAGGGGACTTGATGAAGAAAGCCAAGAGGAGGAAGAAGAGGAAAGCCAAACAACACCCCCCACCACCACCCTACACCCCCGGTCGCCATCTTAAAAAGCAAGCTTTCAGAGAGTATTTGAGTTTGTGGCTGTTTGTGTGCAGCAAACAGTGTGTGGGTGTCAAGTTGGAGAGGGCCGTATTTTTTAATCAGAGTTCATTTTCCACCAAATCTAATTAGAAGCGTGAGGGTGGCAGGGTTGTTGTGGGAGAGGTGGAGGGGGGAAAACTGAAGGGGGAGAAGGGAGAATTAAATCCAAATGATTTAAGTGCTTTCCATGTCAAGCAAAATCTAATGTGTGGCAGTGGAGGAGCAGGAGATGCTAATAACGTCATGTCGCCCCTCCAAGGTTAGTGCAGCGAAAGAACAAAAAACAAATTAGCACGCCGATTCACTGCTTGCAGCGTTCACAAGGAGCAACAGAGGGAAAGAAAGAGTAAATGATGACGAAAGCAAGGATTGTGGGAAGTGGCTTCTGCAAGTTGAGCTAATTAGCCATGTCCTGCAGAGATGGTGCAGAGGGCAGAGGGTCTTCAGAAGAACTTCACTGAATTCAATACAAGATTTTTTTTTATTCATCTTCTTGCTGGCGGCCTCATGGGAGTGAAAATGTCGAACCACACGAGATGACAGGACTCCCTGAGTAAAAACAGGAGTTCAGGCCGGACAACAGATTGATGGGGAATAAAATGAAGAAACAAATAGAATGAATTAATGAACAACATTATCATACTAGGACTCAAATAATGAATCCTAGAACACAACTAGGACTCATTATTTGGTCTGCTTCTAGAACAAGACTTATTATTGTGCTGTTTTTACATGTACTGGTTTGATCAAGCCCCTAAAAACCACAAGAAGATCTGACTGGTTTTGTTTTCCTAAGGAAAACTAACTAGGACAATCTTAGCATCAGAAAATCCTCAAAATCTGCAGAACATTTTCACGTGTAAGACTGAAAATTGGAGTTATGAAAATGTCAAATGTTTTGGAAATGTTTTATTTTGAAAGGTTCCCCAGATGGGGAGAAGAGCAAATGTTGGGTGACAGCTGAGTGCGGGTCAGCTGAGTTTGGTGACAGCTGATGTTTTTTATTTGTTCAAACACATAAGTTTTGCGTCAGTAGTGAATGTCTGCATGGAAATGATGCTTTGCTACTTTTTTCTGTCTACAACAGAAAATAAATTACACCTCCCTTACCCTGTGAGGTGCTTAGAGGAGCCTCACAGTTGCTCTAAGCACTGTCTTGGACTGGAGGAAATTAATATTTTTCATTTGTATAGATTGTATCTATTAACATACTTTGCACATTTTTATTTAAATATGTCATTATAAATGAGTTTTCACAAGCCTGATTTTTCTTTGCCCCTATGGCCACTTGGTGCCCTTTTAAAGTGTGAGATGCAGTATTCATACCACTGACAGAAATAGAAACAGAAATAGATTTGTAAATATTTTTATTTATTTTATTTAAGCCAAAAAAAGTTATTTACAATTGAAAGTAAGACATGAATCAGTAGATAATACAATAATGTAAAAGGAGTGTCAATTAAAAATAATTTAGGTGCCAAGTAAATAGTTATGTCTTCCTAAGCAATCAATAAAAGAAATTACTGGCTTTACAGTAAAGCATTTTAATAATTGCTGGCGATTTATCTCTAGTGATGAGCTCCAAGTGTTTGAGGTTGGAAGTACCTCCTAGTCTTTAGCTCACTTTATGACATCAGCCACCAGCCCTGTAATGAAAGTTGCACAAAATCTGCCTGGAGCCAAATTTTTTTCTTTATTCCAACTGAAATTAAGTTTGAAATCAATTCAACTTTTCTTGTGTGTTTTCTTGCTACAAATCTTCCCTTTCCCTGAATGTCACTTGCACATGAATAATTTATGACATTTATAAAAACTGAGGAAGTTAATACAAAAGCACTGGACATATAAAGACATACATTTACGCTGAACCCTAATAGAAAAAAACACCATTGAATCTAAGAACCTTAAGACTGTGAAACTATGTAATGTTTACCACTTTTAATCTAGCTTTTTATTCTCAGTCTTATTACCTGCCTCTCCTTTATTGTCTTAAGGCGATTTCTTTTGCAGCAGTGTGTGCTTTCTTTTCTCTCCCTAAATCCCTGCTTCATTTATTCTTTATTTCTACCTCTACACATACCTCCTACCCCCAAATACTCTTACTCCCTTATTTCATCTGCATCCTCACAATCAGAACTTTGTGTTTTGTGCTGCAGAGAATAGTAGGAAAAAATAGAAAACTACAAGTGAGAGTCTGATTCAGAACAACGATGAGCTATTAGATATTACAATGTATAATATCAGTCTTCTTCTGGTTGGAGATTTAACAATAGTGCTCTGTCTGTCCTCCATACCACTTTATTCATCTCAAGGTATTCAACTTCAGTTCAGTGGTTGAAGCTTCCTCTTGCCTCAAAAATATGCAACACAACTCAACTCAGAAAAGAAAAATATTTTCCTTAGTTTTTTAAAAATACATAGCATGTCCAAGCAACCTAATAAACAACAGTGCACACATGCAAACAGATTCCTTTTAGAAGAGAACCAACAAAATACCTGATTTCTTGTTTCAGTATTGGTAACGAGATATTAAAAAAATACTAAATTGGGCCTCCAACCTGTGGTGACACTTAGGTTTAATATGTACTCTAGGTGCGTAGGAGAGGTGGCAGTAGACCTTTGGACAACATCTTGAAGAGTGAGAAGATGCCCGAGGACTGGAATTAAAAAGTGTTCTGGTGCCAATTATCAAGAACAAGGAAGATGGACTGAATTGGGGGCAATTACAGAGGAATAAAGCTAATGAGTCTTACAATGAAGTTGTAGGAAAGCGTAGTGGAAGCCAGGCTAATGTCAGAAGTGAACATTTGTGAGCAGCAGCATGGTTCCATGCCAAAGTAGAAGAGTACTACAGATACAAGTTTTTGCTTTAAGGATGTCTTTGTAATTTTAGAGAAAGCATATGAAAGGGTAGTGAGAGAAAAGCTGTGGTATTGCTTGAAAAGGTCCGGTATGACACAGAAGTACATCAGAGTGGTGCAGGACATACTGTATATTGAGACAGCAGGGAGGTGTGCTGTAGGAGTGACTGAGAAGTTCAGGCTGAAAGTGGAACTGCATCAAGGATTGGTTCTAGGCCTCTTCTTGTTTGTTTTCGAGATGGACAGGTTGACAGATAAGGTTAGACAGGAATCTGGATTATGATGTTTGCAGATGACCTTGTGATCAGCAGTGAGAGGTGGAACTATAACTGGAAATAAGGGATTGAAGCTTCAGCTTGCAGCAAGACAGAGTACAATCATGTAAATGAGACAGTTCTTCTGATTTTTCTTTGGTTTTAGTGACTGGGACAGACAAAAGGTCCATTATGACCACAACAGCAGAATTTGCACCTTGACTCTACACCAAATCTCTTAAGTGGAAACTAACATAACCAACTAAAACCATCAATTGAAAAAGTTAAGAGATCACAATTACTGGGCATAAAGCTGATTAATACCTCTCTAGTTTCAGCATATTAACTCAATATGTATTTTATAACAAATCTCCTGAATTGCAAGAACCTAAGGCTCATTGCCAGAATTCTCCTCCATGTTCTGTTGTGTTCAGGCATTTTTTTTACTCTGCAGTATTGGGCCACTTTCTGAATAAATAAGCATTCATCTTTCTTGAGTTGATCTCTGTTCCCTGCTGCTTTGCTCATGTACAGAAATGCTGTAATCCCTCTCGTCCTCTCCCAGTGTTTTCCTCATCTTTCTCTTCTCTGTCTTGACAAGAGGTGCAAACACTCTTGCCATCTGCTCTATGATGCAACTGGGTTTTACATAATGAGATCTTTAATCATCCATACCATTCCTGAGTCACATGGTCTGCAGTCCCCACACTGTTTATTTGCAGTGTGTCCTGTCTGAATGTATTTTTGTTTGTTTTGTTTTACGAGGGATTTTATTTGCACTACAGTACTTTTATTTCTTTCTCTTTCATTTATTATGAACCACTTTGGGCAATTCAACTAACTCTTCTGTTTTATATATTAATTAAACTAGGAAATATGTGTGATAAAAACATTGTTTGTGCTCTGAAAAATCCTAACATCATATATAGGAAATATATTAAAGGAATGATCTGCTTTATAACCAGTTCTTCCACTGTCATCTCCAGCAAGTTCATCTCCATTAGCAGATCTTCCCTGTTCCTTGTACTTCCTTCAGGTGCGGTATAAGTCGAGCCGTGTATTGATCAAGAAGTGCATGTGTTGACTGTCCTGAGACTTATGTCACTTATGTGACTCCTCGAACAATGACATCTCAACCACATGTTAACCTTTGGAGCAGAATAAAGGTGATTTTGCAGTCTTGCAAGCAGCAGTGTAGATCTGGACAGCGTTCTGTCAGATCCAGTTACAGTTTGGCACTGGCCGATGTGTAACACATGTGGTGTGCATTTTATTCTTTTCAACAAGGTTCATGCATGGTTATTAGTCTATATTTTTGAACACCTGATCTAAATCCAAAATATTGCACTTGCTTAAAAAACAAAATAAAATACTATTGTATAAAGAGAATTTTACATATTGAATCTGGCACTTGGTCTTTTACCAAAGACAAAAGATAAATCTTACAACCTCTAAAATCTGATGCCACTCCATTTTTGTTTACATTTTGTGACAAAGATAGTTAAGCTCAGTGTCTTCTTCAGAGGTTTTCCTTCAATGGTTCTAGGCACAGTGCCACTACAGTCAAGGAAGGGAACACGTTTTTCAAAGGGTTTGGATCGTTTGACACAGTGTCATGTGAAAGAGAACTGCATCAGCTGAAAATGGAAGAAATTGGTCCCCAATTGAGTCAAGTCTACTGGACTATCAGGTGTGAAAATAGTTGTAGGCTGTATGATCAAAGGTTCTACCAACTGACTCTGGGGGACTAAGTAGAAATCCACATCACCCTGCTTTGATAATTACTTGTAAAAAACTTATTTTCTTTCCTTTTACTTGACAAATATGCACCACTCTGTGTTGGTCCATCAGATAAAAGCCCAGTAAAATACTTTGGAGTCATTGTCCATAACGTGAAAGAAGTGAATAATTTCTAAGGGTGTGAGGCTTTTGTAAGGCTCTGTAATTCTCGCCGTGTCCCACACCCTTGAGTGTTGCTCCTGGTAGATGCTGACAGTTCACGCTTAAAAAGACTGCAGCAACAGTCTTTTTAATATGGTTTAATATGTACTCTAGGTGCGTACATATTTGCAGCTTCTCAGAAGCTGCAAATTGAGGAGGGAAAAGATCCCACTTATTATACCTCCAGGAATTGTTCTTACCTATATCGTATGCCAAGAAGTCAACAGAAAAGCACTTGGCTCCGTTGCTTAGAGATGTGTCATTGTGAGTGTTTCCTCCAAACACCAGCATTGTGCCACTCAACAACACCGCCGAGTGGAGGTACCGCGGCAACCCGCTCTCCCTGAGAATCAACCTGCACACACACATAGAGAGGAGAGATTATAGTCAGGAGATGGCGAGAGCTAGTTCTTCAAGAACTTGCACCTCTTTCTCTATGTGTGTGTGTGCACTTATGTATGTCAGACTCGATGGCATGTTGTTGAAGGTAACTCTCTGGTTGTGTGACCCGGCCTACGGTGACTGCCCTTTGTGCCAGCTGTTCGGTCATTAGAGCCAAGAACACACACTCAGAAACACACTCACAGCCATCATAAGGAGGACTTGTTCTGGTGTGTGAGACTTCTCTGAGATTTAGGGTCACATAGATCAGTGTTTTTCAACCACTGTGCCGCGGAACACTAGTGTGCCGTGGGTGATTGTCAGGTGTGCTGTGGAAATTATCCAATTTCACCTAATTGGTCTAAAAAGATTTTTTGAAAACAAATTAATCATCTGCAAATAATATGCCATTTTCGAGTGTCTGTGTTGTAGTAGTGACTAGCGGCGTAATCATGTAATTTCCTTATCACTAGATGACAGTAGGTACTGTGACGGTGCGGTGAGAGGTTGGAGGAGTTAGCATGGTGGTTAGCCACTATAACTAAGAACAGCAG
>CAEFZX010030721.1:0-47943 GCA_903066825.1 Alfaro cultratus | reverse complement strand
GACTGGCGGCGTACTCCTTAAGTACACCTCGCTGACGAGGCTGATGGATCACAGCTGTGACCGATGATGGCACCACCGCACTCCATCCGGAACCTGGCGCCATCTAGTGGTGGAAGAAGGACACGGCGCACAGGAAAAACCCCACATAGACAACCAGAGGACCCCGGAACATGACAAAATAAGCTAAACATGACATATGTTAATGAAAAGAACACTAGACAGTCTGATTTTTGAAAATTTATTTGTAAATCATTTCACATAATAACATAAAAGGGTCTCACACAGTTGACCTGAAATAAAGCTCACAATTTCCTATGTTTTGGTCTAGAGTTTTCTACTGTAACATAAGAAACTGGATGAATTTTAAATAAATATATTTTACCAAGGACCATAATCCAGATGGAGACACTGACTGCAGGTTATAGATTTGAACTCAGTGGGCCACCAGAACATCTCAGTCTACAATTAACTCAATCAGTAAAGTTCCTGCTGGTTTATTGAACTGATATTGCAGGAAATCCATAAAATCCAGTCACATGGTTAGAATAGAAAGAAAGTTCTTCTTTTTCAAATGTTGGGCAGGAAATGTTGCTTCCTGCCCAGCATTGTATTTATTCTATTAGGGGACATAAAATATTAGAGTAATAAAGTAGATGTTTGTAACACAGAGAGATACAACTCTCCTATTGAGGTCAGAGTACCTGGAGAGAATCCACACATTCATGAAGAAAACATGCAAACTTGATGCATTTAAACTTGATGCTGGGATTCAAACCCAAAACTTTCCTACCTCAAGGCAACAGTGCTACCAACTGCATCACGATGCGGTATTAAGATATCCTCTTATATCATTCATCTTCCAGAATCTTTTCATTCTTAAGGCATGTATGACTTTTTTTCTATGTGTGGTTATGTAAATGTCTTCATGATGTATCTAGAACAGATATTTCTAACTCGATTTTAACCTAAATTTTCTGAATTAATAGAAATGAGGACATAATCATAGGAATTATATTCCCTCCTGAAAACAGAATAACTCTGATATGTTAAAAAAAATACCAGTCAAATGTGGATTTAACTTCAGATTTGAAAGAAATAGACAGTATTTTTTTAAATTTCACATCTCTTTAAAGTAGCAGTAGTGTTATTTCTCCAATTACTCAAGACGTCTTGCTCAATAAGAGGTGATGCAGTTTTGCGTAATTGTTCCCCCTTCACAGACATGACTCAGGTCTTCCACTCTGCTTAAAAGAAAAGTCAGCTTTGTGTTTTTGGCACATTTGCAGTAAACTTCTGTCTTGCTTCAGAAAAATATTCCAGTTTTGTTCTTACTAGTCAGTCTAATTGACTAGTAAGAATCAATTAGATTGATGCGATGCCACGCATTTACTTTAAACCCATCTCTGTGTATGAGTGTCTTTTAACTCACTGTGGTGGCTTTAGGAATAAAAACAGATGTCTCTGAATATTAATAACAACATGAAGCAGAATTTGAATAACAGGAGCGCTTTCTGTTCCTCTGTCCTGTTCTCTGACTTTGATCCAACATACTTGACTTTGTGCAGCCATTTACTTCTGGTTCACATAAAAAACATCAACACTGTACAGTGTGATGAGTCACAACATCACAATGATTCGTTTGTCCGTCAGAGCAGAAGATGTTCCATAAAATATCAATGCACCGTGAGAAACCGTATTACAGAAGACAAGATGTAACAAGGGAGGAAATGACGATAACATCCAAAAATAAATGCAGTTTTGGTCAAGCATTAAGCAACAATGGATGTTTTCTTCTTTGTTTTGGTATCCTGGCTGTGCTCATTTGCTTTCAAAATAACATTGCAACTTGATTTGCTTGTTTCAAATGCACATATTGATTAAGATGCAGAGCCTCTAATCGAAGAATCACGACACACAAATCTGGGACCAGCAGCAGGCTCCAGGGAGTTCTGTTCATCATTGTTTTAAAAGGAGAGTCTCCTCCAACTGCATTTTCCTGACAATGAAAACAGACAGTGGGTCATTATTGGAAACTCAATGGTTACAACAGCTTTTTATTTTTTGTTTTATCAGAATTCTCAGCTCACTATCAGCACTTTTTTCCTTCTGTTGTTACTTTCATCCAGGTGCACAGGAAGGAAATAAGATCCAAACTCATCTGGAAAGGAGAATTTTGTTCAGTTTTTGTAAGCAATGCTCTGCTTTATGAAAGATGAATACATTTCTATTAAAATGATAATAGTTGATAATAGCTGGAGTAGAAATCCCATATGAGGAGGATATAGTTCTCGTCACATCCAGTTCGATTTCTGACCTTGTGACCTTTGCTGCCTATTTCCTGTCAATAAAGATCAATAGTGCCAAAAACATCTTTAAAAATAATTACAAATTGATGTTTTATTACATGCACACAAGTAATTGAAAATGTCTGTGACATTCATTTCAACACGTCAGATGTGAAATCCTTGTTTTCTTCATACTAAAATAAATTTGGACAGTTTTGTGCCACTAATGTAAACAGTGAGATGAATCAAAACAAAAATCCTTGCTGTAAAGTGATAAAGAATTTCTCTTTAAACTAGATTCAGAGAAAAAAAAATGTCTCTACAATCTTTTATAGTTTGTCCTCCTGGAGGAGTGAGCAGGCGACTGTTAGTTGACTGTCAAAATATTAAGCTTATCTAACAAACATGAATTTTGTAGTTTCATCACCTGTACAATACAATCATTAATTTTACAGGAAAACACTGTAAGTGCATTAGTGTGTGTTTAATTAATCTTTTGTGAAATTAATGTTAACTTTTCAATTACACTCAAATTTATAAAGTTTTATATTGTAGTGGATGTAAGGGTAAGAATGTTAAGCTACAACTTTGTGTCCAGTGGGGTTCTTCAAATGCTTTTCAATTAAATGTGTTTATCTTACAAGCAGGTGTGTTGATTTAGGATTGTAATGTGGTTAAACTATATAATACTTATTAGTTTGGCAAAACTTTTCATCTTAAGGTGATTAATTAGCTTAGTTTTTTAGTTTGGTATTTATTTTTTCATCTTGATACCACTGAATGGGGACTAAGGTTGAAGGTTTGTCAACAATAAGCCTTTTCAATTGTTTTTCAAAATAGATACAAAAACCCCCAATTTTCATTCAACTAAGAACAAAAACTTTTAAATGGATATTCCTCCTTATTACGGATGACACAAATTCGTTTTAGATTATTCCTTCTTTAAATAATGCAACATAAAAAGAGGGATGAGCAAACTACACCGATCATATTCTGATGACTCACTGGTATCACCGCCACACTCGTCTTTATTCACACACTGCGCTTGCATTTTCTGCACACACGGTTTTTTTTTTCCACAACACGCCTACACACAGAAACACACACTCTGAAGCTGGGCTACGGGTATTTCTGCACACTGTGTTGGTGGGCAGCCTCTTAAACAGTCAGTCTCACTCTGACCTGTTTTCTGTCTCAGGCAGCACAGCACAATCAGATAGGACTCATTCACTTCTGCTCTTCCAGACAGCAATGATGATCACTGGGAATCTGCATTATATCCTGCAGTGTTTTATTTTTTATTGGTTTTTTTTTAGGTGGATCTTATGATTTTTTTTTGCCTGTAAGCAAAACAAGATAACAGATGGCTGGGAAAGCTCAGACTGAAATTAGGATCTCACTCATATTTTAATCAAAGGGATGTTTCTGTGACTATTCAGGGATGTAAAATGTGTTAATTATCTTAAATTCAAAATTTCACACATTTAAATGTAAATGTTCACTGGCTAGACCAGTGGTTCCCAAATTTTTCAGCTTTCAAATCACAAAAATACAATTAAACAAAATTTTCAGCATCCCAGATTTCCTACCAAGTACTGTTTTTATTTGTCAGAATTGTTTTTTTTTTATCTCAATATCCTCTAATTCATTCTAATGGATTGTTTTCTTACATTTAATTTTGAAGAGGATCTCAATACCTCATTAATTAAAAACACAAAAAGAGTTAATTTAACACTTTCTCTGACCTGCATAATTTAACCAATAAGAGCATAAAAAGCATAGAGTCAAATCTGATCTGAATTATTTTACACTTATTAGAAACTTTTCAAAACTGTCACTGATTAGATTGTGTGCTGAGGCTTGAATGATGGTGGGATTAAATGTTATGTTGAATTAACATAACATTAATTCAACATAACATTTATAGGATAGGATAAAAAGGATAAAAAATAATTTGACTCAGCCTTGAAGTGGAATATTTTTCCTTTACAATTTTTATACTTTTTTCTTTCCCATAAACATATATTTTTTACAATAACTCATCACATTCATTTATGTCATGTTCATTCATTATGTAAAGCACAGTTCAGCCAATCGAAACAATGTCCCTTTAAAGTAAAAATAATTTTCTCAATTTTCATACAACTTGATCTTTTCAACATTTTTCTTTTAATTTTTTAAAACCATTTTTTCTTTTTAATAGGTTCAAATAAATTTTGAACCTAGTAAAAATAACAATTATTACTTTAGTGATTATTTTTTTACTTTTGATTTACTACATTTGATAGTTACTTCAATGCAATTATGAAGTGCAGAGCTGTTGTATTTATTTGCGTTTTCATTATATATTGTTTAGTTTAGTTAATTCACACACTAGGCATGAAATCCAACACATATCTGGGACAGTTATTTAAGTATTTAATTGTAGTCTTTATCTACTAAGTACAGCAATGCACAACAGACCTACAACAACCTCAGCATTCCTGTTTTGTTAGAATAGTAGCTACAATCAAGACCAATTAGCAAATGCATGCAATATAATGGAGATCAATTCATTAGTAAAGTAAAATAGAATTTATCAATAATTAGAAAATCAATGCACTGGTGTTGAATGTTCTTTTTTTTTTTCTAAAAAATATACGTGGGCGGCAGTGGGTGGCTATAGTCCTCAATGTGGTTGTCCTGGGTTTGATTCCTGATATGGAGTCACATCATGCATATTTTACTTCTCTTTTATGTCAAATTAACATTTATTAAAGTTCTCTAATGCCAAAACAATTAAAAAAAGAAGAATGGAGGTAGAATGGGAGTTCTCATCAAGCTCATTTCAAGTGTCAAAGCTTTTTTTCCTGGTAGTAAAGGTGATAAAAAGGGGAAAAGCTGAAATGAGATCCCATTGCTGGAGGTTGAGTTTATGAACAACTTGATGCACTTTACACGAACTGTGAAAGCAATTATACTCAGCAGGCCTCAGAAGTTTGTTATGTTACAAAAGTGTTCTGGTTAAGTTGAGACAATAATGAAAAACATATGGCTTATTTTTGGACGATTTCTCACATTTTTGGTTGTGGAGTTGGAGATTTGCTCCTCCAAATGATGCAAACGAGGCTTGAAAAGGTTTTGGAGTGAAAAATGCAAAGAGTGAATAAAATTTCTCATGTGGCTGATAGGACAGTTTTCAAATCTGATCTAAAGGTTTGATTTACCTGATTTACCTGCAAACAGCTGCTAATATGGATTATTATAACCAGGACTTCAGATATCAGCTACTTTGCTCATAAACCTTTTAATTGGAAATTTTTCAACTGTAAAATGAGACAATTTTTTTATACATGTGTTTATGTAATCAATGTTTCAATGCAGAGAAACTTTATGTATTTTAGTTCATATATAACTCCCCAGAAGTGCATGGCTCAGTTTTAACTACTTAATTCATCTTCAGTTAACTCAAGTTTGATGCAATTATTCATAAAACCATATGAATGTTTATTTTATTTTAGGTTTTATTTATTCAATATAAGATTAATTTTAAGGTTTCTTCTGGCTCTGTGTTTTTATATAGTTTAATAAAATGAAATGAAACGTTGCTTCTAAGTTTGCCCTTCTTTCACAGGGGTAAACTTGAAATGCAACTTTCAAGTTGCATTGAAACTTAGCGTTTTGAAACAGTGAGCAGCATAATGAAAAGCTGATTAATCGTTTTAGGAACTATATTTTTGGCGGAGTGATACCCAGAGACGAGGGAATTTCCCCGTCTCTTTTTCTGTGTACAGTGTTACTATGGTAACCAGATGCCAGTCCTATTTGAAATAAAGCTCCTTAGCAACCATGGAAAAACAAACGACTCTTAAGTTTTGCGGGCACTACATTTTTATCGGAACAACGTCACCTTTTTTCAACAGTTTTATCTTTTCGGCTCAGCCGAGGAAGGAGCTGTGACATGTCAAAAGCCAAGAATGAATTGAAAGCCGACGGTTTCACCGTCAAGGCCTTCATGAAGAACTCCGTGGTTGCGGCACCTCCACCTACAGGGGTGTTTCAGAGGCGTCCGTCCAAACCCACCACCTTCCGGGTTTACTACGAGCGCAGGGAGCTCCCGATCTCCGTGGACCATAACAACAGAGGCAATGCCATAGCGTGGAAGGTGGACATCGAGAAGCTGGACTACCAATACTACCTGCCGCTGCTCTTTCACGGACTTTGTGAGACTATTTACCCATACAAGTTCCTCGCCCGAGAGGGGATCCGAGACATGCTGAACCGGGGAGGCCCCAGGATCCTCCCGGTCCTGCCCAAGCTCATCATCCCCATCAGGAACGCCTTGAACACCAAAAACCATGACGTGATGTGCACCACCTTGAGAGTCATACAGCATCTGGTGATGTCCGCAGAGGGGGTCGGGGTAGCTCTGGTGCCGTACTTAAAACAGATTTTGCCCGTTTTCAACCTCTTCAAGAACAAGAAGAGAAACATCGGTGATGCCATCGAGAGCCGGAGGGAAAAAGAGAGCATTGGTGATCTGATTGAGGAGACTCTGCAAATACTGGAACACTACGGTGGCCCGGAGGCCTTTAAGCAGATTAAATCAATGGTACCCACGTATAGTCCCGTGTGAAGACTTGACAGAGTGAGAGCTCTTGGACTGTTGACTGTATTTCCTTTATTTTGTTCCTTAAGAAGTTTGTTCCAAAGCTCTTGTTTTAAATATACCAGCTTGTCTGAAAAGTACATTATGTTAGTGTTGCATCCATTTATTCATTTAATTTACTTGTGATTTATTCATAGCTGTAAGAAAATTATTGGTGTAGTGAGTTTGCTTTACATAGTGTTACAATTTTTAGATAATTTTAAGTCTGAATCCCATATATTTGGGTTATCCTTACCAGAGGCGGATTCAAGAGAACGTGGGCACGTGGGCTACAGCTGGTTTTGGTACCCATATCCGCACCATCTCCTCAAAAATAACTTTTCATTTGCTGTTGCAGGATGCAGTTTCCTGAATCTATATAAAATAAATATACCCAGAATAACTTTCATTCATTTTTAGATTTGTTGCTAAAATTTTATTACGACAAAGCCGTGTTTAAATCAGCTGATCAGCTGCTCTTATTGTGAAGAAACCAGTAATTGCCAGGTTTTTTGTTCTGAGGTGGAATATTTTTGTATGTTCATGTGTAATAATAATAATAATAATAATAATAATAATAATAATAATAATAATGATAATAATAATAATAATAATAATAATAATAATAATAATAATAATAATAATAATAATTTGATGAAGTTTGTAAAATTTATAAGGAATTGGATTGTATTATGCAAACAAGTATTACAAACATATCATAAACAATAAATAAATATATTTTTCCCCATCATCACAAACTCGCAGTTACATGTGGAGTGGAGATTTTTTTTTATATTTACATCAAACAACAAATTTATTGTTTTCGATATATTTATGATCACCTGATTTAATACATAAACTCATGATTAATCAACTTGCACAAGATCTGAATTCCATTAAATATTTAAAACAATTTTACAGAAAATTGATGTATAATTTTCTTCTTGCGTAAGTTAAGTCTGCTCTCAGTACAGTCCATCAATGCTTCAACTATTATGTAAATGATATTTTCATATTTTCAGACATTTAGATGTAACAATTAAATGAAAATATGATATCTTGGTGTATTTCTTAGAAATATTATATATTTGTTTATCTGTTAAGCATAGTGATAAATGATTGATTATATAATGCTGTAAATAATGTGTGAAAAGGTGCAAGCCTCCTGAGAGAGCCAACACTCTTACTGCTCTCATGTTGTTGAACCTTCAGCTCCACACTTTGGAAATCTTAATTAAAACCAGACTGCTAGCATAATTGTGACCTAAAATTATATAAGTGGAAATGTTGTTTTGTTTATTTAGAAACAAAAGTTATGTTTTCTGAGACAACCCAAAACAATTATGTATTCTCGTTTATAAACAGCAGTTTAAATAGATTAAATGATTACATATCTTAAATGAAGAAAATATTTATTTTAAACATGCAACTGCATTAAAGTGTCCTCACTACTGCAGCTTTAAGTGATCATTTTAAAAATCAGAATGAAGGCATCTTTACATTGGTCCTGACTGAATGATTTTGACCTTCAGTATAATTTCTGAGGATCTGTGACGAGAAACGACCCTTTCTCTAACAAGGACAGGCGCTGAGTCATGCTTATTGATGGGGCTGTTTAGCTCCAGATTGTGTTTGATTATTCAGCTTTTTTCTTTGGAGACAAACCCACTCTCCATTCTGTATCAGAGGTTTGTTCTTTATGTATCATTTTCAGACCCAGATACAGAATCATTATCTAATTAGTTTCTTCAGGCTACCACAAATAATTACTTTGGCTTCAGGGGTGAAGATAAATGTTGCTTCACACAGGGATTTTCATTACCAAGTTCAGCAAAACATTGGGGGTGCAGATTCAGTAATTCATATTCTGGAAAATTCACTTAGTAGTGACAGGATTTATGCCAAAACGCACCAGGCAAAAATGGGCAAAAAAGTGTTACACTAAAGCACATTAATGCAAAAAACAGGATTTCTTTCAGCAAGGGATTTCTTCCAGCTTCCAATGAGGGCAGATTTGTTGCTTGGTTTACTGATTTTGACCCTTTATCTTAACATTGTTGCTCCTCCAGAGTTATTTTCTTCCTCTTGGATGTTTCTCTAAATATTGCCCCTGTCAAGGAGCCACACAACCCAGGTGTGCCAATTTTACAATGATTTACTTAGAGTATGTTATTTTTCCTTTTCAGAGTTTTATACCGAATACGATGGGTGAATCTTCAGGGAGGACTTATGTCAAAATTATAAACAAAAGGAAACTATCTGAAATATCAACCAAACTTATGTATTCAAAGTCAAATAAAATAGGTAGAATTGAGAAAAAAAAAAAACCTAACACAAAAATACATACATTTAAGGAGAGAATATGTAACTGTAGGTGTTGATTTTGCAAAGCTGTTATCGATCATACAATAATGATCAATAATGTATAATGTACAATAATACTATCACAGTTTCTGCATATGTTTCTCAATCATAATCATCTTGAAATGGTTTGTGTGTCTACATGCATGTTTTCCACCTTATGTTTAGCAAATAATTGGTGCAAGAGCCTCTCAATACTTATTTGGATTTTGCATCACAACCACAAAGTTACATAAACGTTTTATTATAGGAACTGGTTCTGCAGCTTTAAATTTTTTGTAAATTTGGAAGGAAATTACACCCAACAGCCTCTGAAACACAATAAATCTGATACAATCACAGCCGAAATTGTCAGAAAAAAACCTTGACTAAAAGTTTAGTTCACAGACACCTACATTTTGCTCTTTTGCGATTTTGCTTGGAGCTGATCTTGCTGAGAACAATCACACAGTGACTCATGCCTTGAGTGGACCTATGTTAGATTAATGAAACAGTGAGCTGCACAGGTAGAGTTAAAATCATGTTACGGTCCCCTGTTGCATACTCTCTGTGAACTCTGGTCTTTAGTTCTCTGCTGGTTTTTCAGTTTTTAGAAGCTAAAGTTGGAAACATTTGGATATTTGCGTTGCTTTTCACCAACATCTTTATTTTTGTTCTGGTAAGGAGGCTGTTTATGAAGTGACAAATGTCAAGTTAGACCTGCCAACTTCTGAGAGTGATAAAAAACAAAACAGTGTCATAAAAAATTTACTTATGGTAGCTTTACATGATCTGAAGTTGTATTCATAAAAAAAACAAACCTTGTTCCTGGAGTTTCATCCTGTTGTCCTAATTTCCTTCACTTTCTCCTCATTTCTCTCTCTAGACTATTTTGGCAGAGGAATTAATCTGCCGTTGGTGTGCGCCTCGGTAATTACAGTGGAAGTCCGTTGCTGGTTGGCCTGTGCATGTCGATGCTTACAGCTGGCACCCCAGTGCCGTCAGCGTGATGATGAAAAACTAGGTCTCTCATCTTCTTAATCACACATATGCAGTTAACAGTGATATGAAGGTGTTGATTAAACACATTGTTGAAGGGTGGAAAAAAAGTCATAAATTTAACTGAGGATTTTAGCTTGGAGGTGCTTTTCAGGTCTGCTTCTGGCTATGAGATTTTAAATTAAAATGTTAATTTATGCTTTAATCAGGGAAAAGAAAGCAAGATGGATGGATATCTCAGTTCTTCTAAACATGGTCCCGCATGGTCGAAGTGATGTACAATTAGGATCAGCTACGAAAGTGGAAGCTGCTAAAAGGACAGCAGAATTTGCCTGAAACAAAATAACACAATTTAAGATTAAATCAAATGTATAACAGATTCCAGTTATAAAAGAGCTCAAAAATCTTCTTGGTGTTGGGGGCAGCACCATGAAGATTACTGAAACCACTTTATTATACAGAGAGACAGAAGGTAAACTGTTTGATATTGTTTCATACAGGTACTGAGAGGAAATGACTCAAACCCCCAAATTAACATTAATAAGGCACAAACAGTTTCATAAAAGTGTCCTGACCAGATGTTCAGACCTTAATCTTTATGGAAGCATTTTATTTGCTTCTAGAAGTTTGAACTACTATATGCAGACACAACAAGCACAACAAGCACAACAAGCACAAAGAGTTCGGGTGAGTGTGTCTTTAGTTAGCAGGGTCTATGTTCTTTAAATGAAAGTAAAGAATAATCATGAAATGATGTGGAAAAAAGTCTGCTATGCATTATTAAACCTGATCTGTAAACAGTAACACTATCAGTGATTCTCGGAAATTGCGCATTCCAGCATCTGGTTTGTATCTGCTGCTAAGGGAAACAACACAAACTGTTGGAGAAACAGGGACCTGATCCATAACATGTTAAGGTTTTTTTTTTTTTTGCCTATTTAGGTCCCACGGCAGCATGAACAATCCATTACAGATAAAGGTATCTATTTTTTAGGAAAAGAATGTCAGTGATGCAGAGAGTAGAGGTGGGACAATGCATCCAGAAAAAAAAAAGTTCTTTTAGGATTTCTATGAGGTTAGACTGAATTTCAATGGGAAAAATTCCTTTAAAGAAAATAATTTGGATCCAGAGATGTTGAATATTATGTTATGCCTTATTGTTTTTTTTTTTTTAGAAGTTTAGGGGAAAATGCTAGACAGAGAAGATGCGATCATTTTCCTATACCGGGTGGTTATCCAAGCAGTGACTATGTGACAGCAGATTTGAACAACAATGCATGGAGTACAGTCCATGCATCTCTAATAGATCCCTCTGTACACGAGAGCAAACCAACTGTCTTTGTGTAAATAGCATTTGCAGGAAGCAGAAAGTTGCATTTGAATTCATTGTAATCATGTCTGTGTACACTAGTGTCCATGAAGACGACCCAACTCACTCCTTTCCAATAGGAGAAACTGACATCGCTGAATGAATGAAATTCTCTGAGTGTGTGTGTTTCCAGAAGAGTGGAATTAGTTCTCCGTTTGATCCCCTCTTGTGGATTACTCAGTGTTTGTGCTTGCGTATGAGATATGGAGCTCAGAGGAGAGGGGGTGTTAGCAAATCCCTCTCATTCAGAAGCTACTGCTTGATCTGTCATTCAAATGAAACAGAGTCGGACAGAGAGGATGGAGCAGTGGGGAGAGATCTTGGAAATAAGAGGAGAAGTTGCCAAAAGAGAGAAATATTTAGATATAGTAATGAGAGGGGTCAAATCTGTGATAGAAAAATATTGTGGTGGGAAAAAATTGCCTGCTTGCAGATTTCCTCTGTTTTCTCAGACTTGCATGTTTTAAATAATCAAAACATCCATGGATAGGTTTTAGTAAGGAAAAACCTATCCAACCAACCTGGTCCTACAAATGAAAAAGTAATTACTCCCTTGAAAAATTCAGTGTTGGTGTGAGATGAAAAATCAGACAGAGTCCAGCCATTATAGAGCTCTAAATCTTTGATTTTATGCAGTTCTTTGGACATTGCATTACAAGCCACAGACTGACAGCATCCCCTACTGATTCAAACCAAAAGGCTTTTAAAGCATGGCCAGCACTAATTAAGGGGCGGAGACAATTACATTTCCAGGTAGAAGAAAAAAAACATTTGTGCCAAACAATATTCCTAAACAAATATTTACAGAATTACAACTAACAATTTCACAACAAAACAAGCTGGGCCCAAACAAAAATAAAAAAACCCCATCTCCCCTCCTCAAACAATGGACCTTCCCAGTAAGGTAGATTGGAAACACCAGGTCCTTGTCAGTACTGCTCATGGGCGTGCTGCTATGGTAACACATGACCTCAAAGAAAAGAGAGGGTGATTAAAACAAAAATATTAAATAAAGCAAGATTATAGCAAGCACAAAAAAACAACTGTTAAGGAGGGGGTAAATCCCTCACATTCAGAGTCAATTGTGATTAATCAAATTTTCTGAGATAGCAAGTTTGATTTCACCAGTCACAATAATGCCTGATTACTGCCAGATCATGGAGGGTTCAAGTTTTTCAAAGCGAACAATACCAGTTGAAAGAGTAACAAATGTTGCAATTTTGTTCCCCAATCGAACCAAGTCTACTGGACTATCAGGCGTGACACCCAAGCAAATACTAACTTGATGTCTTCAGAAATCACAGAAGAAGAAACAGAACATAAAGTATTATGGATCCCTGCTGACATTCATTGGTAGGTAAGTTCTGTACATTCATTATCATCTTACAATTAAATGTTGGTCATTAGAAAGGTTTCAGAAAAAAAATCCTTAGGTTTCGAGAGAATATCTTATGCTGTCTCCCATTTGGTCAGATCTGAGGGGGGAGTTTGTAATTTTTGTAGGTGTATGCAATTCATCCAACATTTCTGCAGCCTTTCACATTGATGAGGTTAATGCTTTTCGAAAGTGAAACACAATCCATTGTTTTTGTCTTGTAGAGCAGGCCTGAGCTCTGGCGATCCCATGAGAGACCGGTCCATAACTGACTGTATGCCAGGGTTTCCACAAACTATCGATTCTCTGGTGCACTTTAGCTGTAACCCAACTCCCTGCCTCCTCATCAATCATTTCTTTCCCCTCCTCTCCCTATCTGCATCCCACTGCAGGGTCCAAACTGGCCTTCAAGGGTACTGGGTCTAACTGGAAAGTATTGATCTTGATCTTGGCACAGCCCATCTGATTACATTGTGTTTTATGAGTTGGTGGATGGAGGCTTTATTGTTTTAGTTGGCCACATCTGGTTTTCTGGTGATGGTCTTGATGAGGTCAGTGCAGGGGGAGAGGGGCAGGGAAGAGGAGGTGAGAGGGAGGCAGAAAGAAAAAAAAAAACAAGGGAACAATGAGAGAAGGAGAAAGAGGCAATGATGTGTTAGACGGGAGAGTTTAATCGATACACTAAAGCATGACATCATCGTTTAGCCGGTCAGGAGGGACACCAGGCACTCTGCCAGTAACCGACAACTACCAGACCTCCATCATGAATCATTAATGCTATCCGCTCATCCATCCCTCTACGTTGCCTGAGTCCGGTCTGAAGTTACAGGCCGGGGCACCTTCAGGCTGAGCCCTGTGTTTGTCAACAACAACAAAGGATCCTAATTCTGCTACACTAAAGATCTACAATGCATACTTTGCAGGTCACAGGTAGATGCTTAATGCTCACATTGAAGTGAGTTGTTGTACATTAGGAGGGAACTGAATTGAATAGAAATAGATTTTATTGTCCCACAGAGGGGAAAGTCAGGTGTAAAGCAGCATCAGACATAAAGGTTCACAAAAAAGCTCCAAAAGGGTTGAAAAAATATATAAAAAACAAGATTAACAATAATAGTAATACTAACAAGATTATAACAGAAAAACACTGTGGATTATTAGAATGGAAATATTGCACTCACTATCCAAATAATATTCTACTGAGTAGGAAGGAAAAAATTGGAAGGTTTGATGAAAATAAGAAAAAAATTCAACATTTTGACCCTTTTTTAGCTGTTGACTTCAGATTCATATTGTATTATTCCAGTAATTCAAATACCAACATTTTACAAAATTTTTCAAAACTCTGAATTTAGATTTTTTTCTTTAAACAAATTGCACAAGAAAATGTTTTATTCATTGCATTGGAAATGTACATAATGCAGTTTATTTATTTGTTTTAATTTACTTTTTATTTTTGCTGTTGCATATGTTTTTCATATTTCAGTTGCTTTCCCCTTCTTACATCTATTTGTAGCTAAACAATGTTAAGTGTTTCAGATGTAAAATAAATTTCATAGACCTGATTATAAAAGAAGGAGAGAACAATTTTCTGACGTAACTGTCAGAGGGAATATATTGTGTTAAGTATTTTTATTCCCTGTTCGTCAAATGAAGACTGCAAAGATTTGGGAGGTGTTTTGTGGGAGAGATGACAAAAACACTCTAACAAAAACTTTTTTAAACGTCAATTTGAGCTGTATTTTCCACCCACACGGGGCCATTTCTTGTATGTTGTTGAGAGTTTATTTCTCTTGGTAGTTACAAATTTTAATGAGTTAATAAAGTTTTTATTCATCACTACTTTGTTTTTAAATGTCTTAGATATCTGAAATTATTCCACACACACACACCCACACACACCACAGAGGATCACACATTGACTTAACAAAGCTACTACATGACAAACAGTAGACATCTCTCAGCTCCTGCGGCTGACCTCCAGACGAAACATCCAATCTCGTCTAGAGGTCATTTATTTAAAAACAATCTCACGTATGCGCAGACGCTCAGGTGCTGCAGGTAGACAACGCGTACACACTCAGCCGACACCAGTAGACAGACAGGCTGAAAGTGAGAGTCTGAATGGATAAAAGGAAGACATATGAAGTTAGTTAGTACTCCTGTCTGGCAATGAATTGGTCTTAATTAAGTATTAATGAAGCAGGAAGAGCCCCTTGTAACCCAGCACTGACTGCAGCTTTGGCTTTCATGAACCAAACCTGTCCAAACGGATCCACATTCTCTCTGCCACAGATGATGGGAAGGTCAAGGAGGGTCAAAGCATGGCGGATACAAACACATTTCATGATGTGAAAAAATATTTGCTCCGTTATACAGTTTTTTCGGTAGTGAAATTCAAGCGCTTGTCAAGCATTTCAACTAAACAATGCAAATGAACTAAGGAAGACAGTTTAAATTCACTTTCATAAGATATTGTTTATTGCTGTTGTTAATTTAATAATGACTTGTAATAGTATTCTACATAGGAGGGACAAAGTAAACAAAAATATGAAAAAAATATATGTAGCAAGTTTCTGGATAATAAGTCAAAAACAAAACAATTGTGTTTTGCAGCAGCCTTTGTACGGTGCATACAGCAGTAAAACCAGCTGACCACTTTGGCTGCTAGGTGAGGGGCTGGGCTTTGCTGGGGTTGCTAGGTAACAGCGCAGAGTGATTCCACAATCGTCAGGTTTTGGAAATGACTCGTTTTCCAGATACCAAAAAGCATTAACTTATTGCCAAAATGTCTGGGTGTTTTTTTTTTTTAAAAAGCGATTGGACTGATTTTAAAAGCAGTTGAGGCCCAAATGGAAGTACAAAAATGTATAAAATCTGAAATTAGTGTAGTAGGTCCTATTTAAACCATGAAATATTTCTGTAGGCACAGAATGCTGGTCCTCGACACCGTCTCAGCTTGGTTAGCTGTTAAAGAAGTTTCTACTTGTGACGAATAACAAGTCCTGTAAATTCTAATCTATTGTCTGAGTTTTAATAAGGAATGAAACTTTTCCTTCAAGAGAACACCTTCTCACCTTGAAGCAGTGAAGGTTAGTCACACATTTATACTGACAGTAATTTAATTACATGCTTATGTACACAGGCGTGTATGTGGAGAGATCCTTACATTTTCACATATAAACGGTTTTGCACTTGAGGATACTGGTGATTTCTGGGGAGCAGTTGCCATCGTGACAGGGCGACAGAATATCAGGCCCTCTGTTTGTGTGTGCGTCCTGTCACACCCCAGTCTGAGCAAGTGTTGATTTGTGAGGGTTTTATGAGTGCTTTGGCACAGCACTGCGTGTGTCTAGGTGTGCGTGTGTGTGTCTGGGTCAGTCTGTGAGTGTGTGTTGCCGGTGACAAAGCAGAGGAAGCACTTGAGCCTGGCTGTCGGCACTCCAACCAGGAATAGGCCTGAAGAACACCTACTCACCAGATAAGAGTCTCTTTTCCATTGAGCCCCAGACTGAAACTGCTTCTAAGCTTTGACTCAAAGATGAATCATTTTCTCCCCCAGAACTGACTGCTGGTGAGAAGGCCTGTACAAACTTTATATGCCACTTTCCAACTTTTATTTGCAAACTAAAATACAGCAAAGGTGGAAGGTTAAGAAGGTATTCAGAGTTTGCTTGAAGAGAATAACCTGTGAGAGTGAAGCAGTTATGTAATTACATTTAGATACAGAAAAAATGAGGATAACCCTCATTAGCATTTGTTTATATGCTTCAAACATATTTTCTCCTGTGGATATTAAAAATCAATTTTAGCAACATGAAATTGGAGTTGAATAATTGATCAATAAAAATTGACTCAAAGACCATTTTACAGGATGTTTTGGTGAATTGTAATAAGGTTTGACTTGTGTCCAGGTCTCACCCTTCAAGCTCAATCCTGAAAGCAGACTGCAAGATGCTAAAATAAGACTCGATTAACCAAGTCTCAATTAACCAAAGTATGAGTTGCCAAAAGAAAGGCAACTCATACTTTGTTTGAGGATGGGTATAATATTTTTAGTACCAGACTTTTGATATTTCACAGAGAAAGAGATGCTGAATGTTTGCTAATGGTACAAACCAAATGTTTGCTGAAGAGCCCTGCATGGTCGAGCTGACGCTGCCTTGGTGCAGTAATTAATGGAAAAGGAGTCTTTGACTAATATTTCAAATGGTTTGATGTTCTGAAGCTGGTAAGCCTGACAAACATGCAAAAAATAGGAATCAGGAAGGGAGCTAATACCTTTTCACACCACTGTAAATGTTTTGAGATGTAGCTGTCTGTACAGAGCAACATCACAATAAGAGTTTGAAAGACAAAATTATGTTATGACAGCATAGAATGAGACATAATCTGTGACAAAAATCATGCACCACTGCCTTCTCCCAGTGCTCCAAGTGCTAATTAGAAATAACAAATCAGAGCCAGGAGGCGGGTCTTAGCGCTGTCAATCATTCCTCTGTGCATGTTGCTCACCCTCTCTTGATCACCCCTTGCTCCGTGTGATGATACAGCTTATCTCCATCAGCAGAGCCTGTTGTGAAAGCTAAGGCTAGTTACCATGGCCATTGATGATGGCGGGTAAATGGTTTTCCTAAGGTTGACTGACAGCACTAAGACGCACCTTCTGGCTCTGATTGGTTGTTTTTAACCACAGTGTATTTCTTCAGATGACAAGGAGCTTCACAGATTATCTGTTTCATAATATACTGTCACAACATGTATATTATGTTGTGACATCATATATATAATATATATAGTTGCAGCATTTACGTAAAAATCATATTTTTTATAAAAGTTACATACCGCAGAATTAACATAGAACATTTAAAATTTGTGTAAAACCCAGTTTACTTCAGGTGAACCATCTGTATCTCCTCATTGCTTTAACAGGAAGCTCTGTGGATCACGTTATGTTGGATATTAATGGCCTAAGGGTCTATTTTCAGATTGAGTGCTGCAACCTGAGTCGACTGGCAGCTGTGTGGACTTGGGCTGGGCTGCGGATCGTACACACTCAGACAGGAAGACAGATTGGACGCCAGGATTTAGGTGTCCATTGGTGTGTTGGAGTGCGCTCATGGCGTGTGCCCCAGAGGGCAGGAAGTGGACATGGACACCAGAGTCGTCTGATATGCGGAGAATCTGTCACATGGTGGAATCTGTTGCGTTGGGCCAAGGACAGGCCAAGACTTTCCCACAGTGAGAATTAGTCAGAGTGAAGCAGACAGGCACACTCAGCCCTGCATGTTCAGCAAACAATCTCTGATAAAACACACATTTAGATATGAAAACCAGGCTGTTTGACTAAATGAAACTATTCTCAGAACAAAGGCTCAATGTAGAAAGACAAACCTGAGAAAAGGATAAAGCCTGATTGATAATATGCTGATAATCTGAAGTGCAATCGAATTATTGTACCTTTGTAACAAACTCCTTCAGTGGGAATATTCACAAAAATGATAACAGATTAGATTCACACCACTATCAAGATATTTGTTTATTTCTTTCATAAATTCAAGGACTTGAGTCCTTGAGTGGTCATATTGGACTGAAAATGAAAACAAGTAGAAATACTGACTCTGCTGCTTCTATATTGAGACTCAAGGCAACAAAAATAACCTCTAAAAACTGAGATGTGTTCCTGAAGAAAAACGTTGAGGACAACAGATGAAAATGCTTCAGAATCCTACATTGTAATCCTTCGTTAAATTCAGAAGGTCACAATGCTGCATATGTTTATTTTCCAAAGAAATAACTCATATTTTTTAATTACAACTGGCTGGTAGATTTAACATGTTTTATTTGGTGCAATCCTCTAATATCCCCTCATTTTGTGCTCAACCTGTGTCTTTTGGACACACACTTAAAAATACAATGTTTTTAAAATATTTTTACTAATAAAGGTCATTATTAACGCCAGTTCTCAGCATGCTGAACAAATATTTCTAATTTCCAGATGAGACATTTGCAACAATTCTGATTCTGATCAGTTTTTAATTTTGTGCAAAATTGATTAAAGTTAACTAAAAATGGATGTTTTAAATGTTATGTACTGCTGGCCACTTGCATTTGCAGGGATTTAGGACCATAGCCACCAGAGAACACCGATTATTACTGAATACTTGATAAAAATGCTGCTCATTTAGTCCAACTCCATTAATTTTGTGAAACTTATAATTTGACTTCCTTCTTGATTGCATTATCTAACACTGTTGTGTTAATCTGCCCTGTTGGCCAACACCTTTTCCCTGTAAAAAGAAAAAAGAACAAAGTCTGCAGACAACAGCTGCAGAGTAGTGGATAACTATCACGAAACACACAGAAAGTCAAAACAACATATCAATAAATAATCACAGATCAGAGACAAAGAAGCATAAGCAAACAGGAAAGGCACCTCTCCTCTGTCACTCTGCAGTGGAAAATCTTTCTTCGATGCTGAGGGTCTTTTTCGACATGCATGGGTGTCTGCTGCCTGTAATTAATGTGATTTGACCCCATCACACACTGCTACTCATCACAGCTATTAGCTTGAACTCAACTTAGAGGCAACTCTGAATTCGTTTCAGTCTTACTCCTGCAGCTTAACAGAAACCGTCCCCCCAAAAGACAACCTGAACAAAAAAAGTCATAAAATGTTCAGAAAAAAGTGAAGTGAGTGTTAAATCCATGTCAAATCTCTGGATCTCAGATCTTTCCATGTGGTTCAAACATTTTTTTGTATTGTTTGTGTTGGTTTTGCTTTCTGCATTGAAATCACTCCTGATCCTGATTTCTGTCACCGAAATGTGATTTTTTTCATGTCCTGCTGAATTTTCTCAAGCTGCTTTTCCTGTTCGGTCTTTTGTTTTAAATTGTTTTTGACACATCCCTGTTAAAGATGTTCACAAAGCCTCCAAATAAACTGTGTCTTATGAAGACTTGGTGAAGATGTCACTCTTTGCTGTGGTTCTCGAAGAGTTTTCAATACACAGATTCCTATTTAGTCTTTTTTAATTGTGCATTTTGACAAGATAAAATTAGCGGATTGGCCTTTATTCAGATAGTCTGTTTTTTCATTTTTACCTTTATGATACATATATACACTAAAGAATAAGGACGTGTGGGTTTATTAATTTAAATGTTTCTAAATCCTGGTTAATTAAAAAAGTAACATTTCAGTTACAATAATAATAATAATAATAATAATAATAATAATAATTATTATTATTATTATTATTATTATTATTATTATTATTATTATTATTATTATTATAACTTGGAGGTCAAAAAACAAAAACATTCTCAAATTAAAGGATGAATTTCTCAATTTCTTTTTCCACAGTACTGCACTAAAAGAGGAATTTATTTAAATCTGTACTTATTAACACATCTTTACCAGGTGTGCCAATAAGTGTTGAAGGCACTTTTATTTTTAATAACATCTCAACTATATGAAAATCAGACCTCGTTATGGGGCTCTTCTCTTAACAGACTATATTTAGCACTTTTTTACTGGCACTGCAGGAATCTCTCCTCCACTTAATGGGATTCCTCTGAGAATGATAGAAACTAATCTGTGCGAGCCAGAATGCTCATTCGCACAGTAGCAGTTGTCTCAGCTGCTGCGTCGTAAAGCTCACATTCACCAATAAGCAGCTCTGACATGAAGCTTGGACCACAACATGACCAGGGCATTTGTAGCTCATTATTTCCCTCCACACAACACTTACACACACAGTGTCTCTTACCTCCCGCAGGAAATGACTTGTTGACATCCTCATTCTCAACGCCGCAGCTACAGCTCTCCCCACAGATAACTGACACTAATTAGGTGAGACACACATGCATGGGGTTTCAGAGTTGAGACAAGGGTTTAATGGATGAGTGGAGGGAGGCAGAATGCAGCAGGATGAGTTAGCTACAGATAGTTTGAATAAAACCAGAACACCCTGTGAGTCCGTAATGAAATTACAATGTGGAAAGAACATTTATGATTATTTTGAATCCGCTAGAGAGCTTTGATTCCTAAATCGCATGTACTCCTCAATAATAAAGCACTTGACATGCAGCCTGCACACGTTAGCTCCGCCTGAACAACAAAGGCAGAAAAGGAATTTAAAATGATATCTACCCACTCTACAACTTGTTCACGCTGAACAGTTTAGGCTTACACAAGAATTTAAGAAGGCTGAATAACTGAGCAGAAAGCGTACAAATGTCTTTAGGACCAAAGGCTTCTAAACTCTGGGCTTGGTGCAGTATGATACAAATTGTTTAGACTGATGTTTGGATCATATTAGCTTATGCTGGAGGGATTAGGTTCACTTTAATGGTTTTTTTGGTTTCAGTTTCTGCTTAGACTAAACAAATGCCCACTTTTCCATGATATGAAGAACTGAGCTAGTTTATGCAATGTGATAAATGCAAAACAATTCAGCTGAGCTGAAAAATTGCATGTTGATCTGACTTACATTAGCAACTATTCAGGTTAGATGTCCGCTCACACAAAGGCAGAGTCTCGGTGCTCAGTGTGCTTTGTGTAGAATCCTATCAACAAATGAGATTGCACCTTGATAGGATTCTCTAAGGACTCTCCAAGGATGTTAAAGGGGATCTTTTATGCAAAGTTTATATTTCCATTTGGGTGTCAACTCTAAAGATTTAACATAACGTAAAAAAAACGTATTTTTTTTGGCAATAAGTTAATGTTTTTTGGTTGTGCCGTTTCAAAAACCTCTTGATTGTTGTTATATTCCACTGTGTCGTTACTTAGCCACCCCAGCCAAGTCAAGAATTGCTACCCAAGCAAGTTAAGTAGTTTTACCGCTGCATGTGCTGTATAAAGGCAAGTGATACTATTTAGAAACTACTTGCATTCTTGTTGGTTGTTGCGGAGACTCTTCTTCTGCGCTTCAAAAACGTACTGTTGCATAATTGCGCATGTTTTTGCAAGCATTTTCATGTGTAAGTGTGAATGTTGAGCAAGGGGGCATGACCAGCAGCTTTTTATTTATGGTAGATTTAAAGTGACAAAAGGCCTAAAACAGCTGATTCTGAAAAGTAGCTCAAAACAGGCAAAACTGAGCATTCTGACATGTTATCTAAGAATTATTTTGTGCCAAAAAATGTAATGAATATCTTTTGTATAGCCCATTGATCTATCCTAATGTCTTCAACGAAGTATAATAGGCCACCTTCAGTACTGCATTTGAGGAAAAGGGAAATGAAAGACATGGGAATTGTGAATTATGTGTAGTCGATGTCCTCCTGTACTACAAGTATACCTCAGAGGGAATCCTACTGCATTTTTTAAAGAAACTCAATGTAACACAAGGCCTCACTCACTGTGCTGAACAAGCTTTCTGAAATGTAGGCCAGGAAAAGCTTTCGCTTCACCAGACAGAAGGGTTTATCAGCGAAATACACATTTCATTGAAGTTTTATTCACGCCCATAAATGTGCTGGACAATGCAGTAAAAGTGAAGGATGTTTGGGTTTTCCTCCTTTACCCAATCTCGTATTAGTAGAGGATGAAGGGATTTAGATTTTTCTCTAAAAACCTCAAATTTAATTGCTTTATATTTGGCGGTGAATATTTTTCACAATAATCTCACAGCTATTGAAGTCCTGTGAGAAATCTGTCCCTTTGTCTTGTATAGGTGTTATTGTGAAGTGTAAAAAAAAAGACTTAATTATTTATGATGGTTTTTCCTCAAACATCAAGTTTAAATGACGCCACTTGTATGGGTCAGTATGGGCAGGTTTTGTTTGCTTTTAAATTAACCATTTATTGTGTGATTATCATCATGATTTTGCTACTTTTTCTTTGGAAAAGCTTTTTTTATTGGTAACACAGTTATCAAAATATTGATTCCTTAGTTCAGTGCAAAGTCAGGTCAAAGTACGGCATAAGATCCTGATTTGCTCCACCAAAGGGACAAGTGGATGCTCATTTTCTCGCTGAATCCAGCAGGGATTATTTATCTGCACAGAGGGCTGAATTACTCGGCCTCCCTGCTGCTGGCTACTTTAATAATCAAGGCACAGTCTGGTCTGCTGTGCCTCTCTTCATTTGATCTGGGTTCAGTTCACTGCAGTTCTGGTCAGTGGCAGTTTGCAGGGTTTGATTGTGCAAGCACACAAATAATCTAATGGGGTCAGATAAGATTCTGGCTAGAGTCCAGAGCTCAATGAACCAACCAGAGAAACACACGAGTCATATTTAAGTGTTTCCCCCCATGCCTATCCATAGCGGTTAATACTTCTTCAGGAAGCTGAAACATCTTCATCATCATTTCTCAGTATCACAAAGAGACAGGAGATCAACATGCTCAAATCTGGTACATATGAGGGCTGAGAAGATTAAACCTTCATCCCACAGCATACTAGACACAATTAGAACAGATGCTTTACTCTCCGGCTGCAGCCCAAAACAGAATGGGACATCTTTGTGTAAATGTGCAGAACAATGAATGAAAGGAAGAAGAGATCTGGCAAACAAGTCAGAAACAGAATTACCAGGTTCTAGTAGAAGCCTTGACTGCTTGCAGCTCTCTACAGTCATCCTTCACATGAATGCAAGGATGACTGCAATTCTGGGCTTTTATTAACATATTTCAACCATCTATAGTGCAGTTTAATGTCATAAGCATTGGGTCACTTGAAGTCATAACCACATTTACTTTCATATCCTGAAAAGGAGTTTCTTTGAATCAACCAAAAATATCTCTACAGCTAATTTTATTAGCTTTTCTCAAGCTGTTATTCTTATTTTCAATCAAATCAGATTTTATAAAAGGTGAGAGCCTTTATCCCTTTATTATGATGCAATGGGAACATTGCATCATAATGTGGACATAAATGCGTTTTCATAAAGTCTCTTTGCAGATTCAAACAAGTTTTATAAAGGTCCATAATTCAGGAACAAAGGTTGGTTGGCAACTATCATTTTTGCATTTTGGCTTCATACAGATGAAGCTCATCTTTGCTGTAAAACACATTTAATGTAATTTGTCTTGTTGTTGGCTGGAAATAATTTAATTCTATTATATTCATAAGGTTTTTTTTCTATGAAGATATTTTACAACTTTTGTCTATAGAACAAACAGGTCCAGTCTATATACAGAAATATAAAATCAATGGAACTTAATCATATAAACCGATGCAAATCAATTATCTACATCCCATAGTGATGCTCTTTATATGAAAGCGCAGTTAAGCTCAGTTTAAAAAGTTTTCTAAGGATTTCCCAGAGGATTGCATAGAGTTGCTGACTTTGCAGAAATACGTCTTTCTGAATAAATGTGTGGCAATAATGCACAATTAATTGCATTCTGTCAACTTTGCAGCAATCCTTCACAATGAGCATGTGACAGTGTGAAGCAAAAACAATATATATATATAGAGAGAATGTTAATGTCGGGGGCTGCAGAGTGGCGCAGTGCTACAGTTTGTAGCACTGTTGCCTTGCAGCAAGAAGGTCCTGGGTTCGATTCCCAGCCCAGGGTCTTTCTGCATGGAGTTTGAATGTTCTCCCTGTGCATGCGTGGGTTCTCTCTGGGTACTCCAGCTTCCTCCCACAGTCCAAAAACATGACTGTCAGGTTAATTGGTCTCTCTAAATTCTCCCTAGGTGTGAGTGTGTGTGTACATGGCTGTTTGTCCTGTTTGTCAAAATTTGTCTTTGTGAGGCTCTGGTCCAAAAATAAGTTCTGTCTTGTCTGAATTTAAAAGAAGGAAATTAGAAGTCATCCATGTTTTTATGTCTTCAAAACATTCCTTTAGTCTTTTTAGATTGATCAGTTTTTATGGATATAGTTATCATCAGCATAATGCCTGCAGAAGGATGTCTGGATGGTTGTTTGTTTGGGAAAATTGGCATCATGTGTTTGAAAAGTCTTGTGCAAAATGGTTTAAAATAAACCTTTTTGCACATATTCTGTCAATCCAGAATACCTCCTCAGTCTAGAGGCTTCAACTACCATTTCTCCCTTTACTTCCAAACTGTTTACTACTGATTCTGTCTACTACAGGTAATATGTTGCCTCATAGTGACATATGAGGCAACATATGTCACTAAATTGAACCCCACTGAAAAACATTTTGAACTATTCCTTTAACAGGTCCACATGCACAAATTTGCCCCCTGAAGGCAGTGATCCTGGTATTTTTGGGCCCACTCAGTTCTGCAACAGTTCAACTTCCCTTTTTCTTTTTTGGTTCGCGGTTACCATGGCAACAGCCAGGGAGAACTCTGTTATCATCAGACGGATCAGCCTGCAAAAATTATTTTTATCTCCACTTCCTCATTTCTATGCCTCACAGCCAGAGGACTGAGTGTCCTTGTGGGTTTCACGCTACAGATTGAGAGTGCGGCAAATTTTTCAAGAGTGTGAAAGGAGCTGAAATAAAGAAAGAAAAAAGGACAATCGGTGGATTGTTACTGACAAAAAAAACTCAGTGTCCATTTGGGCCTTCATCTGCAAGAACAGATAGAAATGAACACGGTGGAAAAGTGGTGACTGTAACAGAGCCTGCGTATGGGAAGGAAGTGAGAACAGAACATTTATTTAAATGAATGGCTTCGCTCTTCAATTGCTTCACTAATGAGTAATCCTATGGTTCATTCTACAATAAAGAGCTAAAGGAAGAACACAAGTTCTGCTGGTTTTTAAGAACATATCCTGAAGAATCAAAACCCTTTTTGAATTGATCTGAATTTAATATTCGGTTAATTAGAACAAAAATATGTGTAAATGTATACTGTGGTAAAGACGATTCTTCACCACATCAGACTGACTCTGCATCTCATTTCGATTCAGACCCACATGCAGAAAAAGTGATGCGTGTGAACATCTTGCACAGCGTTTTCTAGGTCAGGTGCAGGACAGGAGAGCTAAAGTGGTGCAGAGTTGTTGTTGTTTTTTTTTTTCTTCTATAAAAAGGTAGGCAGATTCAAACATTACCTCTGTCTGTCAGGTTCTCTAGAACTATGACAGGCTGGGATTCAGACCAGAGAGCACACAACCTCTTTCCTTTAATTTTACACACACACGCCTACACACACACTCCTACACCCACACACACACTTCTGTTATCAATATCCCTAACATTCATCAAATTGATACTGAAAAGAGTTTTTAGTTGTTTTCCTGGAGAAGCAATTATTGCTAAACATATAATCATTGACATAAGTAATTTCTGAAACCTTAACCTCTTAAAAACTGCTGCTAAATATATTTGATACGTTCTCTATAAAAATGCAAAAGGCCTGGAAAAATATTTATGTTATGATAATTATATGAGATTGAAAACACTGTGAAAATCTTCCGAAACGACTTTTTGTTAAAAACATCCAATAAACACACACATTATAGAAAAATCAACAATTATTTCTTCTTCAAACTGCAGTGCAATTGTTTCTGACTTGTTAATGTTGAGGATTAAAAGGCTGCGTCTCAATGCTGTTAAAGTTTCAAGATTATCCAGATGTAGATGTAGAGTCGTGTGTGACTGCATGGTGACTGTCACATCTGGCAGATGTTTCTGCTTCAGTTTGTCTCCAAGGGGCAGCAGAGGTGAAATATGAGGACTTAGATGCTCTGGCCTTGACAGGATGGGGCAGTTCAAAGGAGTCTATGTGCTAATGGGCTGCAAATCTGACTCTGGGGGACATACCAGATGTTTCATTCATCAGTCATTAATACCAGATAGGAGAATGAGTCTAATAGCTGCTTCTTATGGGGGGAGATGGATGGATCTTTATGCAGACAGACTTAAAATGGGATTCATAGATGACAATTTCTATTTCTCTGAATAGTGTAGCTGGAAAATGTTAAAAATGCATTCAAGGATATGTGAGACATTTATAGCACAAAAAACATGCAATTCCAAGCTTTTAATCTACTCTTCCTAAAATGATTTTTTTCAAGTCATTTGTGAAAAAAAACGACAGTAATGAATCTTAGTTCAATTCTGAGTCAGTTAGGATGAGGTCTGAAGTTTGATGTGGTAACACAGGTTTTGACATTTGTTTTACTGGCATTGATTTAGACAAGTTTCAGCTGTGAAACTTACCTCTTCCAAGGCCTATTTATCACCCATCATTTGCTTCAGGTGTGATAAATCAGGGAAACTTCTAAAGCATGAAGGACATCTGATCTTAAGGAATGACTTTGGACGTTGCTGACCTGTGGTAACTAAAGTGAACCTAAATACTATCCTCCACATCCATTCTTAACAATTCAAATAAAAAATAAACTGTATTGATCCCAAAGGGAAATTAAATGACAAATCCAATTTGGTTTTCATGAAAAACCTCTCAGGAGTCTTGAATTTAGATTTGACTTACTAAAGCCAAGCCATGTTGTGATATTTGTTTTAAAAATAAGTCACCCAAAGTACTAAATTTATTCAGTGATTTTTAGATAAATTAGATTAGGTTGATTTCAGACAACAAAGCAGAATCTGCAAAATAAATAACATAAATTAATAAATCTTCAATCTCTGAATGTTATTTATCAGTTCATTGTCTAAAAAGGAGCCAATAAAAGTAAACTCTCACATAACTCCACTTTCCCTTATTAACTTATTTCCTCTACTCAAACAAAATGCAAATGCCAAATTTCTAAAACTAACTAAAGCATGTTAAAGCTAATTTATAGCTGACTTATAGCTATTTATAGCTTTTTTATTATTTTTTTTTATTATTTGTTTGCAGTTTCCAGAGTTAAAGTTTCTTCAGGTCTTGTCAAGAATTTTGATACTTTTAATTGATGTCACTCTGATCTCTATGAAAGCAAAAGGACTTTTAAACTCAACTCTCTGTGACATCAATTGGTCACATTTGCCAACTAAAAGTCTGAATGACCTTAAGATACAATCAGTTTGAAAGGGGTGACCAGAGCTCTGTGGTAGAAGTGCTGTAAGTTGACTAGTGATATAATGAAATATTATCTTATTCTTGTTCTATATCTGTTGGTTTTCTTTTCCCTTATTCCAAAAAGAAGCCAGAGCATGATATCATGTTTTGATTGTATCATCTCTTCTTTATTGCTAAAAATGGTAAAGTTTTGTTTATTTTTATTTTTTTTCTAAATTAAATAGTGTCTCTTTCAGGAGCGTTTTTACCAACATGTTATAATTTCTGTCACTAAAACCCAATTTATTGGACTTTATTATCACTCTCCAGAGACATACCCGCATGTTTGCGAGTCGATGGTCACGTAGTGCGGTAATCAGTCGCTGCTGTTAACCTTTAACTTCTGAGCGGATGTGTGACGCACTTTCTCGGGCCGGTAAGCACCTGACCCTCGCCCTGTCCAACTCAACTTACAGCAGAGAGGAAGAAGAGGAAGGAGAGGAAGAGGTGATATCGGGACTAAGTGAAAGAAACACCAAAGCAGAAATGAATTAAAGAAAACGGAGGAGGTTTCAGAGACAGTTTAGAAAGATTAACGCCGAGAGAATGAATGAAGAAAACTAATATATTTAAAATAATTTTGCCTTGCTAGACACCTGAATTAGGATTATTAGTCTAAATTTATTTACAAGAAAACAGCAAAAAATAAAAAATAAAATTCCCACTGGCCTCTGCTTATTTAGGGGACAAACAAATAGAAAACCTGAATTTGTTTGCTGTTCAAGAACAAGGTCAAAGTCAAAAACTCTCACATGGCTGCTCTTGCGTACATAAAGACATCCGGTGCCCACAGTCACACACATCCTTCAGTACACATTAGCGGCTGAGATCATAGTCTGAAAGAAAACTGATCTTCCTTCCAACTTGATTATGTCTAACCTCAGAAAAGTTGCTCTACACAACCAAGACCTGCATTTACTCCAGAAATGAGATTTCACGGCGCTTTTACTCTTTTGGCAGCTGGCGCTGCGTGCTGATGAGATGTCAGTGATTTCTTTTCCTCTCTTTCCTTGTCTTTCTAGACAACTCACTGTGGTTCAGCAGCTGACAGGTAGCGCGACATGAGGTTTGCTCTTTACTGCTGCTTCAAACAGAGCCATGAGTCTCAAAACAGCTTAAGAAATGCCATCAAGTTTTCAAGCTTAATAAATGTGGTAGCTTAGCTTATTTTCCCCATTAGTAACATTCCTTTACATAAAATATTACTTTAAAAGACTTAAACTGATGTTTTTAGAAGTTAAAAATAGCAAAGAAAAAAATTGTTGGACTGTTCTGGTTTAAAGATTTTATAGTGAAGTTCTAGAGAAGTTGTCTGGAGTTTTCTCATGGATCCCAGAACAGTGAGCTGCACCCTCCCCCACATGTTGCTTAACCCTGCTTGTCAGTAACTGGCTGGAGGAAGACGGCTACTCTTTTCCCATGGTTACAACACAAAGAAAATGTCAGTTTGGAAATATTTCCAGTCGTTGCAAACATGTACAGACATGGTGTTAAAACTAGAGGAGCATCACTCATCAGTCTATTAATGGGAGGGTGTTTTAAACCTTTATTAGACAAGTTTTAATATTTTGTGCAATCAGTATTTGAAAACTGCCACTAACTTGAGTGGGTGTTTTTTTTCTCTCTCCAAAGTCTGTTTATAAAAAATATAAAATAACTTTAAATGATATCTTTGAACCTTTTCAAATTTATCAAACTTTAATGAAAGTTAACAAGGTTTTTTATTCCTTTTTTTGCAATGCCAGCACTAAGAAGTACATAGTAACATTCATTGAAAAGGTATTAAAAATGAACTTTTCCAGTTTTTTTTCCAGGTGCTTTGGTGCATCTCTCATCAGTCTTAACGTTAACACAACAGCTGGTGCATTTCTCTATCTAATTAGTGCAAACTAAAAAACAGGTTTCAGCTGCGAATAAATGTCAGTGCCGCGGCTCTTAAAGTAATTCTTGCACATCCAAAATGAAATGGTGCACAATATGTCACTTGAGTACAGATCTGGAGAAAATTAAAAGAGCACTTAAAATGATCAGTTCCTCTGATTTTACGTTTTATAGGCATATGTTTGAGTAAAATGAACATTGTTCTTTTATTCTATGAACTATTAACAACATGTCTCTGAAGTTTCAAGCAAAAGTTTTGTATTTATTTGCAGAAAATGAGAAATGGTCAAAATAACAAAAAGGATGCAGTGGTCTCAGACCTCAAATAATACAAAGAAAGCTGGTTGATACTCATTCAGAAACAGCAATACTAATTAACTTGTAACTTAGGAAAAGTTCAGAAATCAATATTTGGTGGAATAGCCAGGAGGTTTTCAATGGGGTTCACTGCAGTGGGCTCTTAATTTTTTTTTGAGCTGTATATCATGAGATTCATTTCTAAGTGGTTTTAATTAATGCTTCACACACTCCTCATCAGTGAATCCCAAGGTTTCAGAAAGAAATGTGAAGGCAGATTGTAAATGGGGAGTGACCATCACAAAATGGTCAGAGGGAAAAGTTTAATGAGATTGAGGCAAGTTATTATAAACCCGACTCAGTTTCACCAGTTTTGTCACTACTGTGAAGAGATGTGGAAGAAAATCCAAACCATTTGATCGACGTTATACAGATTAAAAGGCAATTCTACTATACAAGGGAAATGTATGCAACTATCTTGATAAAAACAAAAAGTCTGAAACATAATTTTATTTATTGTCTTGACCTGTAGCAAACAAAATCATTTTGGTCATCATAACCATCAGAAGTTTAGTTCTATTTTCTGACACAGTTAGAAAAAGAGTATGTGCTTTTTTTTATACAGTGTGTGTTAATATTTGGTTTTAACTTCACACACTCCCAGTTGTCTACAACCTTTAAAGTTTCACTTATAAACAGATTGTCCCCACAAGTCTCTAAAGGTGCTCTCAGGTGATTAGATCCAATTATTTTCATTATAAGGCCCTTTAAGCTCAATGGGTTTTGACATGCCTGAGTTGCAGCTGAAGTGTTTTGCAATTATCCACAACTAGATTACCTTGTAGAGCGGGAAATCCATCGTAAATCATGCATCATCGTTCTTTGTCAGCCAGGCTGAAATCTGTGCATAAGCCATCAGATTTTTTGTTACTATGAAAATAGTGTAATAGGAAACCACACTCGAACTATTTCAGATTACGCAATGCTGATAAACGTGTGGGAAACCCTCACATCGTGCTACCAAGAGGCCCGATCCTTCAGCTTTTAATGTCATTTCTGTTCAAACAGGGTGGGGTTTTAATTTCCTTTATATCACCTCCGCTGTCAGTGTAATATCCGCTCTCATTTACTATGAATTAAACGGCTCACTTGGTTGTGCAACAGCTGAAATCTTTGCCAAGGTGAAGCCGAGCAATTGTAGTGGGAAGAAGAAGTGAGAGGGCATTGCTGGAAGAGACGAGGAGGGAAGAGCAGAGATATTTATAGTCAGCTCATCTCACGATGGCATCTTAGAAAGCTATTTTTCCCCTCCTTACTTCCTCATTGCCATCATTTACTGTTCACATACACCAGGGGTATCAAACTAATTTTCATTTTGGGCCTTATCAAGATCATGAATGTCCTTAAATGGCCATCTGTGCCCAAATGTATTGATAAAACCCATTAACACACTACTAAGATATGAATAAATAGCTCTCTCTGCATTTGATGAATACTTTTTTAATATTAAATCATACTGAATCTCTTTTCATATTGATCTAATTTGGCAGCATGCAGATAAGAACTGCTTTGATTGGTAAAATAATATTTAAGCACAAAATTGTTATCGTATAGGCTCTTCTTATGTGTTCTTCTAGAGTTTGGAAGGCCATAGAAAAACTTATGAGTGATTAAATATTTTAACATAAACCTGGTGGTGAGAAATAACAGGAACACGTGTTAAAGAAAAAAATATTTCAAGATTTATTTGCTGTATAAACATGTCTTGAGTTGCTTCCATACACTGTACAATACGTAGGGTCAATCACTTTTCTCGCAGTAGACAGAAAGGTGACACTGCCCTGGTTAACATGCCCGTCCTTTTTATACAGAGACAGATTGCATCTTTTTTTAATCATTATTTAAAAAAAAAAAAACGCTTACAGCACAAAATAAAACAGCTATTCCAAGTGACTTTTAAGCTGTAACACGATGCAAGATGCATTGTCAAAAAAGAAAACAAAAAAACAATATCCCTGAAAAATTCCTCACTGAGGTAACATCAAATCATTCACTCCTCCTTTCATTTTGTTTTATCGTGGCACCGCCTCCTCCCGCTCCTCTATCTGCTCTCGATTTTTTACACAACCTTCCCCTCTCAAGCGCATGTACTGTAGCTACAAGTTTAAGGACACAGAAACATCCGTTCCCGTGATCTGGGAAATTTACAAACAGAGAAAATGACGCTATTTCTCTTTTGATGTTAGAAAGACCCAAACACACACACACACACACACAAAAACAAAAAAACACCACCCAGAAGAAAGCAGCTCGAAATAAACCGTGTTCTCTTTAAATAGAAAAGCTGCGCCTTGAAATATTCCTGTCCTCGGGTGCAAATGATCAAGTTCTTGCTGCTCACTGTTTTATTTTAAATGGGATACGAATCCAAACAAGGAACCTCGATCGTATTGTTTTCGTAATATGAGATCAACTTTGCATATAAATTCAAAATGTATACATATACTGAGATTATACAGTATATTCATATTGAAAGGCCACAGGAATAGCATAGAGCACATTATATCAAAATATGAGGAAAAAAGAAAACATTTGTAATTATTTAAGCCGGGTGTTGAGACAAATACTGGCATGCTGAAGCACAGCTCTGGCTGTGTAAAGCTTTGGGTGTGTATGCGTGCGTGTGTGTGTTTGCAATGGCCTCTGATGATGTACACATTTGCACCAGGTGAAATGGTGCTTCAGTCCAAAAGCTCATGACCCCGCTGGATCCTGAACAGTTACACAGAGCAGATATCGTAGAAAAGGAGAGGAATTTAAAAACGTCGAGGTCTTAGATGTACAAAATCCTGCAAAAGAAGGTGTTCTGATATACTGCAGAGTAACAAAGAGGACCTCGTGTGACCCGTTACGGTAAGAAGGCAGCGTGCCTCTCTACTGTTACCGTATTCTTATTTAAAAAAACCCCAAAAAACAGAGAAATGTTTTTTAATAAGTGTGATTACAAGAGTATTGAACAGTCAGCGTTAGAAAGGTTATATAAGGCCAGCTTTAAACCAACGAGGAGATCCAAACGCTGCTTCCCACAGAGACCCGGAGCTTTGTTTCTGTTTAGACCCCGTCCACATCTGCTCTTGGACAATCAGTTACTGATAGACGCTGGGCTTCATGGAAAAATGTTCCTGATTTACGAGAGAATCACTTTGGATTTAAACATCCTGTACTTTATTCTTTGAAAATTCGCTTTAAATCAACAGCTAAATGAAAAGAGATGCACCACTTGGTCAGGCCAGAGTTGAAGAGGGTAAATTTTCCTTTGAATGGCTCTGCTCAGCAAATTGAAACCTCATTTTTGGTAGTGATTCATTTTCCGCAAAGGAATAAAAAAAGCCCAGATGAAAGAAAGGAAAGAGTAAATAAAAATCGGGAGAATTATGCCCAATTGACTACTGTTTTTGTTTTTTAAATGCGTCCACATAATTCGGCCTGTTAACATTTTCTAAATGTTGCATTCAGTTGCAAGCTTTGAAATTACAAGACAGCTAAAATCAAAATGTCAACTCTAAATGGTTTTACAAGACTTAGAATCTGTAAGCTAGACTATAAATTTATCAGGAAAGAATATTTAATTTTGTATTTTTACAATCTACTTTTAGTATTTTATTTGGTATGAAAATGTTTGCATTTTGTGAAACCGGGTGGTGGCAGTATCATGCTGTGGGGATGATGAACTGAAAAGCTGGTTACAGTTCATATTAGAAGCTGGATGTTCCTTTTAAATCTCATGGTTAAGTTTGACCTTAAAGAAGTCAGAAAAGCTTGATTGGTGCATCTCCAGAAATAAAGGAAGTATTAGTCAATCAAACGTTTCCTGCCTACTTTTAGCTTTTAAAATCTGACGACTGCCTTGTTTTATCTCTGATTATTTGGCTTCCAGCTTTGCGTGTGATTAAAAATGACTCCATGATTACACAGACTATTTTTCCCTTGGTCAAATAAACCTAGCTGTGTGGCACTTGGTAGATTAAAAGCTAGAGCAAAAATAGCTGCTTTATTTCATTTCTTTTGGTCTAAATCTTAAGATAAGATGATTAAAACCTTAAGCTGAGCTGCATGGTATGCTAAGATGTTATCCTGCGTCCAAATTGACTCAAAGAATGAAGGAAATAATTTGCAAGCAAAGGAGCAGAATAGAGCTATTTGTTGGGAATTTTTCTTCATTCTCAGTTGTTTTTTTTGTTTTTTTTACTTTAACACTTCCTCTAAGCGCAGCAGATGTGCATGTTGTCCCAGAAAACCATTTATACTTTGAAAACAAAAATTCCTCCCACATTTTAAAGCAACATCCAACCCTTTGTTACAAAGACTGTTAGAGAGCACACATCACCACAGCATGCTCAGGTATACAAAATAAGATCCATTTGTTTAATACCTGTAATATATAAATTCCCTTTTCACTATTAATATATCTCTCTGGTGATACAGCCAAGGCTTAAAACTATCTTTAATGAAATGGGTGATCCTTACTAAGAGCCTGCCCCTTAATGCAGTGAAGGAACAGTCAGTGCAGTCTGTCTCTAAGGCCGGTCCCAGTCCACAACACAAACACCAGATTAAACCCCCGCCGTCCCTCTTCCTGGTGTCCTTTTTGGCAAAAGCGAGACCGCTCAGATAAGGTGCCCAAAAAAGTTGCTCTGAACCGTTAATCACTTCCTCCTTTTGCTCTCAGGGAAGTTTCCAAAAAGAAAAACACGAGAGTCTGAGCGGGCAGAGACCAGTTTTGGCAAAACAAGCTTGTGATGCAATAACGGAAATAAGTTCAAAAGAGTTTGGTTTCTCGCTGAAACGACTAAGCTGGTGGACACAACCCCGCGGCTCCTCACCGGCAGCTGAGCGAGCAGTGGCATGGGGAAGGAAGGAGGGCAAAGCCAACTTCCAACCAGACCCCCGACCTCAGTCCGGGACTCCAGGTCCCCGTTCCCTCCCCACTGCACTGCGCAGCTGTCCGGACTCGTCGCAGCCTGGGACTGGCCTCTCCTCCGTCTGCTCTTCCTCCTCTCTGAATGTCTCTTTATCAAGTGCCAGCACATCTATGTCGGCTACACCACTGTGCAAACTGCATTGTGTCACTAAAAATTAAAAACAAGTCGGAAAAAAACAAAAAAAAACTCCAACAACTCTTCCCTTTCTCTAGTTCTACAATCTCTTAAGCCATTTTCAGATTGAATCACTTCGTTTTTGGACAAAGATAAAGAGTATATCATTATATAAACATACAGATCTGTGCGTAAATGTACATAAAAATATACAAAAATGCATATAGACATATTGAATTTGTTAAGGACTTCTCATACATGTTCTGCTGTGTACGTTACATACAGTACAAACTTACATACTTTTTTTTAAAGTGTGTGTGTGTTAATTCCTTGGTGTTTTTTTTTTTTTAAAAAAAAACACTCTACCTTTAGTAGAGCAAATAAATCCCAGATTCTCCACAAGACGCCAACAAGCTCAGCATGACAGTGGCAATGCCGCCGTCTCTGTGGATCCTCCATGTTCCTTTCTTTGTATTAAGCTGTCAGTTCTGCTGCGGTCCTTCAGTCAACTTAGTCGAGCCTCGACAGCTCAGATGTAAACCCACAGTCCACTGCTCTGGGTTAAAGAAACTCCTCTCACATCTTCTTAAACTTGGCTTCAGTGACCCCTCCGGTCGCTCCAGAGCAGCTCTGTGGCCAGGCTCTCGGAGCAGGAGCCTCAGGAGGCGAAAACTTTCAATAAAACCGGCTGCTTTCCTCCCACTGCAGCCGCTCGTTACCTCCTACCTCTTAAAAAAAGAGAGGGGGTTGGGACAGTCTCAAGTCATACTCTCAAGTGGACTCCAGTGTGTCCAGCTGAAACACGTTGTGATTGGTCGGGGTGGTGAAGAAGAGCTGGTCGTGCTGTGGGGAAGTGGCGCGGTTGTCGCATGGGCTGTTGAGGCCCAGCGTCCGCTCAAAGTCTAGGAGCTGGCCCATGAAGTTGAAGTTGGGGGAAATGTTGGACTTTTTCCGCTTGACGAAGTCGTAGGCGTCGTTGAGCGACAGGTTGAGCTTCTGCATCAGGTAGGCCACGGTGACGGTGACCGAACGGCTGATCCCGGCCAAGCAGTGGACCAAGATGCCGCACTTTTTGGAACGAGCCTCGTCTGGAGAGGGCGAGAGAATAAAGGAGAATAGAAAGAAACTATAAGATTACCTTGAAACTCAGGATTTACTTTGATACATTAAAATGTAAACAATTAGGGCGTGAATGATTATTCAAATTAATCATGATTAAAATAATTAAAATAATCATTGACTAATTTAGAGATTAATTTATTGTTAACTGGAGTATACTGACTCAAATGACATATTAAGAGCAGTAAAAAAGTACAAATAGTATAAACACTTGAAAAGGTTTTAGCTTCACTCGGTTCAAATTCTGCAAACAAAAATTTCCTACTAAGCACTTTTTGATATCCAATCAATCAGTTAATCAACAGATTAGGCCTACACTGTATTGATGATGAGTCCAGCAAAAGGGCTGAACTTTTTCACATGTTGAAGTTAGAAGCATTTTTTTTCTGCAGATGTGACAAATGATCAAGTGCACAATCATAGAATGGTGTTTTTGCGTTTTAGACAATAAGATTTTTATTTTCTAAAAAAAAACATTTATTTGCATATTTTAATGTTGTTGGTTTTTTTTACATTGTATAAGAAGTCTTAAGTAGTTAAATTAAAACATTTGTAGAATCTGCTTTCAGGAAGCTAATCATGTTTTGAGTGCGACATTAATCTTTTCTATAAGGTAGGGTGACTACTTAATAATCTAGAGGTAGTTCTAAAATGAGCTAAAATAAACCAAAAAGTTAATTTATCAATAAATAACAACAAATATTCATAAATATAAACTAAATTATTATCCATTCTACTCCTTATTTATTTTGGCTATCCTATAGATGACTTTTAACTTGATTATTTTATTAATTTAAAACGTCCTCTTTACCAGCATTCATTAGATCAAATAAATTCAGCTACAGACTGACTTTGTAATGTTTTTCTGTCCGCAGTTTGTGGATTTTTGGTAAATATTTAGTTTTGGGGTAAATGTACGACTGTCACGTCTCCTATTACGATGCATTATAGGAAACACGGAAAACAAAAATATATGTCATTTTTTAAATTTGCAGAATAATTATTATTTATATGTTACGTCTAAATGATACGGCTCACAACTGGTTTTCTCAATGACAGCGTAGAACACGAGTTCCCTTCCAGCTCTCTGTCTGAAGCAAACTGTGAATAAAAAAGTGTCCTACATTATTAAGCGGCTGCACCCATCCACCTATCAGTTTCGAGCCCTTCCACTCACATCCAGAGGCCATTAGAGCAAGACTTAAGTGCTTCTTTCCTTCCTTTCTTTCAGCCTCTTCTCGCTCTCTCTGACTGCTTCCCTTGTTGGAGGATTGAGGTCGGTTGGCTCGCGAACTCAGGCAGCGGCGCTGATGCCAAATTAAATTTATATGTGATGTATGCTCACATTCCACAACGACGAGAAAAAAAAAGGAGGGAGATGGATGTAAAAATCATCGTCAGGAGAACTTATCCAAGCTCTAGACGGCTCAGAAGTGGAATGAATAACCAGTGGTTAATCTCCTGGAACTGATCTGAGAGCTGAGCTGAATTACTGCTGCTTCAGAACCACAACAACGGCAAAATCCTCCGTTATCAAGATGCTTAACTACCAGAATAACAAACTCCTGTCTCTTCCTACGTCGTTGCATAAACATCCAACAACATGTTTTAGTTATTCAAGGAATTTTCAACTTTCTGGCAGTAGATTGCTGACACATCCGTGTCTCCTTAATTACCGTACTACAACCAGGAGGATCTGATGTAATCTCTGCATATCACAGCTGCGCAGACAGCTCCATCGGACATCAGCATGACCCAAATCTGCCACGACCTCCTGGTCTGGCGTATGTCACACCTACTCCCACCTAAGGAGATTTATTAGTATAAAAACCCTGCCCTGCAGAGGGAATTCATTAATTCCCAGAAAATAAAGTAAAAAAAAAAAGGAAATGCAGAAAACCGAACCAGATGAGCGGAAAAGTCACGATTATGACTCTGTTCTCAAAGAATCAATGTTTTATTTACGACCTCATGGATGACAAAGCTTTTCATGGAAAGTAATTTAATAACAAAAACAACAAAACTTTTTTTTTTCTTTTCCCTACACTCACCACAACTTATAAATAATATATTTAGGTAACAAAGATAAACTTATTATTTAGAAGTAATCCAAAACTTACGGGAGATTATTAAGCCTAAAGAAAAAAAAAAGGAAAAGTTGTGCTTCTTGAAGATGTTCCATTGCAAAATTCAGTAATTTCTTGAATTTCCAGAGTTTGCCATTAATTTGCAAAAGTTAGGCTTTAAATTCAGAACATATGAAAAACACAAATGTATGGAGGGGTGGGTAGACAGGGATAGATGCATGGACTTAGATCAATAAAGCGATGGAACGATGGACAGATAAATGGATGATCAAACGGATGGATAGGTGGATAAAGGTATGAATAAATACATTAAAGAAACTAGGAACAAAATGTGGAAATAAAAAGATATATCCATGCTCCATTGGTTTTTGTTCCATGCTTATCCTGGCTGAACTTCTTAGGATTTTAGAATATTTATTGGCAAAAATTTCTTAAAGTTAGAGATGCACAATATATTGAATTTTAATTATCACTGCAACATCATTGTTTGCAGTTTCACAGTTGCAAAGCACTATTTGGATGCACGATTTTGTAGGATATAGACTTTCAGGAAAATGCATGCAAGCAAATTCTGCATGTCAGTAATATATTTTATCAAAGCTATACAACTTGGTGTGTAATTTTAGTGGCTGAGATCCTTGAGCTGACCAGAGGTTGTGGAGACATTGTGATGAAGGAAAAAACAGAAAAGAACCAGGAAAAAGTGGGTTAATCATAACTGATACCTTCACAACATTGTTCAGTAACACTGTAGTATGGTAATTACATATTTTTCTAATGTTGTACACTTTATTTAAAATGAATATTTTTCTTCCATTGTACAGTAAATTGTAAATGCCCTTTGAACTGCCTTGTTGCTGAAATATGCTAAACAAATGAGCTTGATCGATTGATACAAAGTCAAATAATGCAAAAAGATTAGAGCAACTTTCTATGCTTTTAAATTATGACGCTTCAAAATGTAATTCCATTTAATGCGGTCCAAATGAAGTGAGAAATGATGCAGTAAAACACTTGTCTTTGCAGCTGCCTGTAGAAGTTGCATCACTAAACTTTGACTTTTTGGATTTGATTGTTGAAGATTTTCAGACACACTTTATGCAAAATACCACAAGGACAGTTAAGCACAACAAAGTGCATTTCTATGGTCTATAATTAATCAATAAGTGGTTGGTATTAATCCATGTATGTGTAAATTTACTGTCACAAGTCAATACTTTACTAAACGACCACAAAGAAGATTCTTCAGCTGAGAGTATTAAATTCAGAATCCATGGTGGCTACATTTTTCTTCTATTTATGTTTTTCAGAGAGAAACATTTAAACTTTTGGTTATGTGGATTCATTTTGGACAATGAAGATGAATGCATTCTTAAAAAATATAGCAGTAATACCACATTTTTTCCTCTGAATAAGTAAATAAATATTAAATTGGGGGTATTTGGTTGTTCTGCAGCAAGGCAAAAATGAGCATCTAAAAAAAAAAAAAGACATGACTTTTGTTTTCAAAGTCCCCTGAAAGTGGCATGATGTAACATTAGAGCTGGAGAGAAATAAAGATAAGGTGCCTGGATTTATTCCTCTCTGAGCTCAGACTCTGAAGTAGTTCAGCCCTGCAAATCAGAACTGCTCACTAAATCAGACAGAGTCAAACCAAAACAGGCTGAAAAACAAACTCAGCTTGTTTTCGTCCTTAAGTTTTGAGTTGGTAGTGACTTCACATGTCAGTATTAACTATTTTAAGTACAAAAATTAAAATTCCTCTGGTCAATTTTAACTCAACCTTTCTATATTTTGGACATGCTGCCTCCACTTACCAATAAATGAAATGGCCTCGGGGAAAAACTGCGAGAGGTTCTGGCTCCAGTGATCGGAGATGGGGATCTGTTTGTACTTGAAGTCTCCCTCGTGCTCGAACATGTTGGGCAGGTTGGGCGTGACGTTCAGGATGTACTTGATGTTGTACTTGCTGAGCACATCCAGGTTTGCAGAGTCTTTGGCACAGCCCAGGTAAAGGTATGGCAGGATCTGGACGGGGAAGGCGGGTTGGTTGGTGGGGAGCGGGCTGCCCTCTGACTCCGTGGCGCTGCTCGGCTCTCGGTCGGACTCTCCGTCCGAACAGTCAGAGCTGATGCGGAGTCCGCCCAGGCCGAGGACCGAGGTCGGCGGGGAGCTGCTGGGGCATGAGCAGTCCAGATTGGTCTCACAATGTTCTGGATACTCAGACTGGAATTTGTTGAATCCTCCTGAAGATGATTAAGAAAATACAATAAATGTAATTTAAACGTCATTTTAAAAATGTATATTTGATCTACCATCAAAGGCAGTCTAATCATTCTGTTCGACACATCTGCTTGAAGAGGAAAATAAAATTTATCAGCCCAAATTTTTTATTTGTCACTTTATTTTCCCTCTTTAATGATCACTTTGTTTATTTTAAAAACTATGAAGCCAAGTTCAAGTCCTCAAGAAACTTTTGACCTTATTTGCCCTCACATCCTCTAAATCTATCCATTTTAACTGGATCTGTTCCAACCTGCTGTGGTTAAATCAAGGCTAAAGCTCAGATGAATCTCAGCCAAATAAAGATAAAAAATGCAGCAGCCCTTCATTTAAATGACCATTTTCTCTAACTTCACACTCCTTGTTTTGTTAGATCTACCATTCATGTTTGGGACTTCCAGTAAAAACTAATGAAATAGTTTTATTATTGAAATATTATGGGTGATAAGTTTCACTTTATGATTTTAATTATTGAAATTAAATACATTTACTGAAATGCTGGTGCTTCGCGCAACCTTTATCCTTTTTCTTATGTTTATTTTCTTTTATATCCATCTTTATATCTTGTTTTTTCCTTTGATTGCATTTTTCGCTGTTGTTGTTTTTGCTTTTACATTGTGAAAGCTGAAAAACAAATAAATGCTAATTACTTTACCCTGGATGATGAGACGTTTTTTCTTGGCTAATTTTCTGTCAGATCTCATAAAATCTTGGCATCAAACTCCAAAACATTTGTGGTGCATTTTATTATCTGTATGCGTCATAAACTATGAGACAATACAACACTGAAGTTAGCTACTGATTTGGAAGAGTGGAAAAAACTAAACTGGATCTGATTCAAAATCTGTAAAACAACCCAATAAATCGGACCTGGATTAACCAACACTAATCACTGCTTCTTTCGATGTAGTCTGCAATGTTTAATACCATAACTGTTGTTTGTAAAAATGTTAAATTAGTTTTTGTTTTATTTGGAGCCAGTTAAAGAAACATCAGTCCAGTGTTTGGCCTCAGGACCAAAGCACAGAGAATCTGCTGTTTTCTTTTAGTGACTAAACATTTATTTGTCTCAGTCGCTCAGAATAATTAGACTGATGCACCAATCAATGGGCCAGAGATCAGAATAAACCAGTTTCCCTACACCCAGTTGTAAGCTGATTAAATACTAAAATCGCATCAACTACCAGCATGTACATTGATGAGTAATCAAATAACAGTTAAGGACATGTGATGCATAGATCCCTTCATTTTGGTTTTGAGAGTTTTTACAACTATAAAGGAACATGCAATGGTTTTTTTTTCTAAATTACATAACAAAAAGAAAATACGTTTCTCAAAATAGAAAAATGGCAGATCAGACCTAAAAGACAAGGTCATGACAAAGATAAACGATGTCATTCAAGTGTGGGTTGGTGTACAAAGCCTTGTATTTATCTTTAAAACGTTTAGAAGAAAGGAATAAAGAAGCATTTTTCCATTTTTTTATTCCTGGATAAGGATAAAAGCAAATTCAATACTTTTATGGGCTGAAAGAATAATAACAATAATAATAATAATAATAATAATAATAATAATAATAATAATAATAATAATAATAATAATAATAATAATAATAATAAATGTCTGCCAGTCTTTATAAAACTGAACATCCAAGGAAAAATATTTACCATTCAGAACTTCTTACCAACGCAATGATGAAGTTAGTTTTTGATGTGGCACCTGACTGGATTGGATAACAGAGGAGCTATAACACTTAGAAACCTATCAGATTTAAGATGTAATAATTTATACTAAGCACAGGTTATTTAAAGGACATTTGGTGTGTTAGAAATAGAGAAAAATCCTGGAAAAGCTTTGACAAACATTCGGGTTGTAATGCAGGTTATCATTTAAATATAAACTTATCTTTCGTCATATTCATCCAGCCAGGAACAAGGAAAGAAATTCCCATATTTTTCAAGCTTGTGTAGCAAATCATAGCTCATAATATGGGTATGCAGGTGAATCCGAATCAAATAACTTGACATTCTTGACAGCGCAGGTGTGTTTCTCCATCTATCTATTTAGATGGAGAAACAACGGTCTTTAAACAACGGTCTGTCCTTTCACAGTGATCAGGCAGATTAAGGGTAACAACATGTCATTTTCTTGAGCATAAGCATGAAAACAGGGCGGCCAGACGCGCTCCATTGAGAAAAGCTGAGCGCTGCGGAGAATCAGGACAGCCAGGCTCGGCAGCAACACTTCACAGCTCAGTGGACTTTTTGTGAATGGCAGCCAAGCTTGTGACTCCCCGTCAAACACATCCATTATCCGCGTCTCACATACACTCAGGTCCACTCTGTTACACCCGCCGGGATTAAAAGCTGCATTTTCTTTAATGTAGAGCTGGGGGAATCTCTCCAAAGAACGCCTCTGCGTCCTGGTTCCTCTCTCCATTCATGAAAAAAAAGGGTTGCCTTTTCCTGAAGGAGCACAACATGGCGGGGCTATTTCTACTAAACACACGGTGTTTATACGCAAACATGCATTTATGAGTGGTTTAGTTTTTGAACAAACTCAGTTTTTGTATTTTTAGAGGAATAAAATGCGCGAGGAAGATCAAAGTTTGAAGGCAGTTCAAGTTGAAGGGTCAGGTTTGTTATACTATATTTAATAACCAAGAGAAGAAGTCATAAAGTCAGACTCATTTCTAGCTAATTACAGCTTTAGTTTGCGTTTTAACACCTAACAAATGTTATATGATTGTTCAGGAACTAGTTGGCACCATGTGTGTTTAAAGTGACAAGTTATAACCTCAGATCTGACAGGATAAATGTGAATAAACCTCTTACCCTCCAGATAGAAAGCCTTGCAGCCGTCGTCCCGCAGCTTCTGCAGCAGCAGCCCCATCACGGAGCTCCCCAGCCCGGACTCGTGTCGCTCCGACGTCGCCTCGTCGTACAGGAGAACCACGTCCGTCTTGCACCGCTTGACGAATTTCTCCTTGTCCTCGTTGTTGGGGATGATGGAGCGGATGGGGAGGTTGCCCTTCTTCAGCCTCCGCAGCATGAGGCCCGGGATGGCCAGGTTGATGGCAGACTCGATGTGCGACGACTCGTACAGCTCATGGGGTCTGCAGTCCAGCAGCAGCAGCGCGCCGGCCCCGGACTCCAGCTCGTCCTGCAGCCACTCCACGCTCTTACTCGACATCATCATCACAGTCACGATCACTGAGCCTCTGCACAGATGATCCGTTTTCATCGGGGAAACGTTAGCTCACCTGTCCACTTACGGGACATTATGGCGACACAACAGAATCGGAGGGAATCGAGCGAAAAATAAACAAACAAAAAGAGAAAATCACGGCGTTAAACTTCGCTCCACCTCCAGCAGCACCACGACCACCGCCGCCGCTCCAGCTCCAGCGGGCGCTGCGCACCCAACACGCACTTCCACACGCATCCAACACGCACACCGCGATGCCGCTCTGTTTGGAGCAGGAAACTTGAACATGCAGGGCTCTCTTTCGCTCCCTCGCTCGGTCCGACTGAAGTGGTTGTCAGTCCAGTCCATCGACGTCCATTCAGCGAGTCCACTCCAGCCCCCCACCCCGGGGCGTCTGCAGAGTAACGAGCGGGACCGCAGATGTCCACTTAGCGCATTCACATGTGAGTTAAGGCTGAACGGCTGAGGCTAAAGCCCAGGATCAGTGTTAATATTTGACATGCCTGCCCACAGAGCGCCTCTGGTTTGTCATTTCCTCTGGATGCATTAAAGAAGAAGCTCTGCGGGTTTGTCACTGAGAAGAGGGAGGAGCTGAGAAATTTAAAGGTGCAGAGATTCAAGCGACTTTAATCACCCAGCATCCATTCATAGTCTAACTGAATAACACAGATATTATAATCCGATTCATGCTTCTGAACATCCTGATTCAAACAGATACGCCAATATTATGTTTTAAATGAACAGAAACCTGGAAAAGAGGACTGAAAATTTAGTCATGACATTTTACTAAAATGAAGTCTACTTCCACTATTACCTAACTCACTTTTGGGTTTGTCATGTTTCAACTAAAGATTTCAACATATTTTATCGCAATCTTTTGCAATCAACACAGTGACAGACTGCTACATCCTAAATGCACAAAGGAGCGTTACTGCAGATCCTTCCTCCCAGCAGCAGTCAGACTTCATAATCATCACTGCTCCTAAAAACATCAACCAGCCTCTACTGGCATTAGCACAATCATCTATTCTGTTGTTACTCAACATTTCTGCACGTCTATTTTTCTGCACTGATATTAAAAATAGTCTATATTTTTAAAGTTCAATCATACACATTATGTGCATTTAAAAAAAAAAAAATCAGACTCAGTTGCACATCCCTTGGATCATGAGTCTGATATTACTATTTCAAAGATTTTATTTCATAATATAGTCTTGTACATTATTATTATTATTATTATTATTATTATTATTATTATTATTATTATTATTACTATTATTATTATACTGTCTGGGCAGAGGCAGTAATCCAGGGCTCTAAATTTTTTTGTTAGGCTTTACAGATGTTTTTTTTTTTTTTAATGAATCCATGTTTTGTATATCAAATCCAAATATCAATGTATTATATATAAGAGTTATCAACCCATATCAGGGGAGTTGTAATAATATTTGGGGATTTCTGAATATAAAAAATACCCAAGTATTTTAAAATGATAAATGATAAAGTTGTGATAATATTTTGGGGAACAACATGGAGTTATTAAACTTACAATCATCAGCAGGTATCACCAGTTCCTACTGAATTATGTGTAGTACTACATATTAATGTACTTTAATTTGCAGTAGCAAAATAATTTTTGTTTAGTGGATAGGGCACCAAAACAGCTTCCAGCCCAGGGGCCCACATCCTTGTAAATCCGGCCCTGATTTCTGTAATTGCTAATCTTGTTTTTTATATTTTACTTCAACACTGGAAAAACTCTTTATGTGAACTTTTATATCTGTAAGTCCAGTTTTGTTCCTAACTAAACTTCAATAAAACATGTCACTGGCCTCAAATTTAAATTTATGTTTGCTTAGTTTTACTGTGAAATTACTGAGATACTTCTATACTAGTATGTTTTGTGTTTAGTTTCACAAATTTAAAACCTTGAGTAGAATACATATACAATGATAAAGAGTTTAGTTTTCTTCTTCAATCTCACAGAGAGAAACTAAACTACGTGCCTTGTGAAAATGTGCTTCCTAAAGCACCATTACCAGTTTTTCTTTGGTATTCTGAACGCTCTCACTCAGGCCACCCACTGCATACACCTCCACATGTTACACTCTTAAACAAATTACTGGAAGCATTTCTCACTGAGAGACAGCTTTTATTCTCTACAATCACAGAACAAATCATATAATCAAATGATGGCTTTCTGCTCTTTTTGAGTTGCATCTTCAGATTCTGCGTGACGTACCTTATGATCAGGAAAACACTCTAGTTCTATATGTGTCAGCAGGTGGACTAAATTGTGCAAACAAAAACATCCTGCTGATGTTTAAGACCAGCTGGAAACTCCAAAATATATATATTTTTTGATAAATGTATTGACTATATGTAAGAGCAATAATATTGTGTTAATTGACAAAAGTCATTAGATCTGTCTTATCAGATATTCGTGTGAGTAGCATTAATAAATCAGCTTTCTCCTTGGGTATAAAATAGATCCTTACTTTAACTTTCAGATGTTCTGTGACAGGATGAATTAAAAGCTGAAAAGTATAAAGCAGATCAGCTTTTCTGTAACACACTCAGCCTTCCTGTTATCTGCTAGAAACACTCTTTCTTGCAGTCTGAATGAACCATAGATACTGTATTTCTTGGAATAGTTTATTTTTAAATTGTCCCACATCTGTTTTCTCCGGCTTTATTTTAAACCCTCTTCTTCCCTCAGTCCCAGTTTTCATCTTGAAGAGTGTTTCATTAAAATGATATTAAGACCCTGTTTTACAGTGACTGCTCTCCTAAACAAGCAAGATGACTTGCTCTCTTCCTATAATAGGCCTAAATAATTAATGAATGCCTGTAGCAGGAAGGCTTGGAAGAGAAGAATCAAAATTAGCAGGACAAATCTTACAAAAGCTGGACAGTATCTTCTAAAAAAAAAAGAAAAAAGAAAATATATCCAAGGTAGCATACTAATGCTTCATCTGACATTGTGATGCTGTTCATTTTAAGTAAAAACTCTTAATGCAATGTATTTATTCGTCATCTCAACTGTTTATAATTGTTTTACTTTAATCCAGAGTCTTCCCCATCAGTTCTCTTAATCACTGTTTCTCATGAAAAATATATTATTTTACATTCTTACTGGGGGTCACGATGGCGCCATGTAGGATATTCCTCCATATGTAACAGCTTGGCGGTTTGCCTACTACTCTAAACAAACCATCACAACACATCACCATGGATGACCTAATAAGGCATCAGCAGGTTGTGACAGAAGCAGAGAGGAGGAAAAGAAGAGCGTTTGATTTCCTCACAGCTGCACAGAGGAGGAGTAGGGGGATGCACCAGCTGCAGACAATGGCTCTTTATCCTCTCCAGTGACTTACACACAAACACAAACACACACTCGGACACATGCTTAAACTTTAGGGCTCTTGTGTTTCCACTCCCTTCATGGACAATGACAGGCTCTCTGAGGAAGCGTGTGTTTGTGTTTTTATTTTTTCCACAACTTCACTCCATTACTTAACCAAATTATCATCACTGATTTAGAGAAAAATAAGCAATACTTAGCAGAGTTTTGTAATGTCAACAACCCAGTGGGTGACAGTATTCATACGCATTCTTCTAAACATGAACACAAGCAGTCGTTTCTTTAAGCACTTTTGTTTACATATAGCTAGTTCATAAATAAAGTTTGGTTTACAATAATACTTTGTACTTCAGATGAACATTAGTATTAAACTGTTTACACTGCAAAACTCAAACTAACCAAGTGTTTTTGTCTAGTTTCTAGTTCAAATATCTTGGTGCGCTTGAAATAAGAGAAATCAAATTTAGAAGTAGCTTTTCAGCAAGATATAAGAACTTTGTGTTAAGTCAATAATATCCTTAATATGTATAAAAAATAATTTACTAGCCCGACCAACCATATGGTGAAATAATCCACTGGCAGATTATTTCACTTAAATTATATATATATATATATATATATATATATATATATATATATATATATACTGTTCTCATCAATCTTTTCAGCAG